>WHVA01000543.1:0-71723 GCA_015179125.1 Gautieria morchelliformis | reverse complement strand
CTTTACGGCCTCAAACAGTCTGGAAGGGAATGGTACAAACGTCTGAGTGGTGAATTTCTCAAGTTAGGATTCACTAAATCAGCTTCGGATGGAGCTGTATTTTGCAGACGTGGACGAAGGGACATGCATTATTGCAACGGCAGTGGATGACCTCACTATCACAGCTGAGAAGTCAACCAATCCTCGATGGGGTAAAGCAGACCTTGCCCAGGTCTTTAGTATGAAAGACCTAGGCGAGATCCACTGGCTTTTGAACCTCAAAATCGAAAGAGATTGGAAGAACAAATCGATTGCAATATCCCAAAGCGCATACATCCAGAAAATCATCAAAAAATTCAATCTGGATGATGCCAAAACATTTTCCACGCCTCTCGACCCAGCCGTTAAATTATCCAGAGACCAATGCCCTTCTACAGATGAAGACAAGCAGAAGATGTCGAAAATTCCATACAGACAAGCGATAGGATCATTGATGTGGGCAGCAGTAGCCACTCGACCAGACATTGCATTCGCAGTGTCATTACTTTCTCAGTTCCTCGAAAATCCAGGTCCAACTCATTGGAATGCAGTCAAACGTGTCTTTAAATATCTAAAAGGCACGATGGACTACAAATTGACACTTGGGAAAAATCGAGACGGCCTCATTGGGTATTCAGATGCGGATTGGGCTTCACAAGAGCACAGGCACTCATACTCGGCTTATATTTTTCAGATTGATGGAGGGACAGTATCATGGAGTTGTCAAAAACAATCCATAGTAGCCCTATCATCAACTGAAGCCGAATTCATTGCCCTGACACATGCGAGCAAAGAAGCCTTATGGATGCGCCACTTTATTTCTGAAGTATTCCAACCGCTGAATTATCCCATCAAACTTTATTCAGACAATCAATCAGCCATTGCCATCGTCTATGGCACTCAACAACACACGAGGACCAAACATTTCGACATTAGATTATATTTCATCCGAGATATAGTCGAAGATGGAGAAATTAAGCTTGTGTACCTACCAACGGAACACATGCTAGCCGATCTTCTCACTAAAGGACTTCCTAGTCCTAGAGTGAGAATCCTCAATGAGAGAATCAGAATATATTAAGCTTGAGGGGGCGTGTTGGGTGCATTTATGCTCCTGCACCAAAATCAAGCATAATATATTCGATTTATTGTATGGTGTTTCAATTTCTTCTCACATTGTTCTTGTACCATGCATTCACTTCTCTGGTTATTTTCGAAATTTTCCAGTCACTCTCTACCTCTCCATTTCATTTTGTTATCTCTACAAGCGGCTGCACCCAGCGGAGTTTGAAATGACTTCGACGCGCGAGCTTTTGAGCGCTAAAGGGCCGGGTGCACGTATATGCATTCTGAGACAGAATAGTACTCCTCTCCCAGTGACAATAAATTCACTGAGAGAGTGAATTTGATTCTAGCTTTCTAAGAACTCTACCGAACCTTCCCTGCCATAACCCCTAGTTGCTCACAACACGCTCAATGCTCACGCCAACTTACTGCCGTTCCCGCTACTCGTAGATAAGCTCATCCACAAGGCCGCCACAAGATTATCCTGCCTCCCTGAGAGGCACCCCCTGTCCCCGCGAGTAAGCCGCGCCGCCTCGAGATACGTCAGAAGGCATCGCACGCAGATGCACGAGATCCTGCACGCGTACACCTCGAGCCGAACAGAATGGAGAAGATAAACACGGTAATGAGAGGGCCAAAGTGGGCCCCGGCCTTCCGAATCCAGATACCTACGGATGAAAAGAAAGCCATAGCGGAGCTGAAGAGGGACAGGGTGCAGGTACAGGTCTACTCGGATGGATCGTGCATTGATGGAGGGTTAGGGGCAGCAGCAGTACTATACAGGGAAGGGAGGGAGCAGCAGGTGGTCCGCCTTTACCTGGGCCCAGAAGAAGAACACACGGTCTTTGAGGCGGAGCTGGTGGGAGCGGCGCTGGGTGCAAAACTACTGAACAGAGAGAGGAGCGGGAGTTACATGATAGGTATGGACAATCAAGCTGCAATACTAACCACGAGGAAAGAAAAACAGATGTCGGCTCAATACCTCCTGGACGCCCTGCACAGACAGATCAAGGGCATCGCACAGATGCAGCCGGAAACCACGATCCTCGTGAGATGGACGCCGAGGCACAAAGGGATCAGAGGGAACAAGAGGGTGGACAAGGAGGCGAAAGAGGCGGTGAGGGGCAACAGCAGCGAGGAGCGGTTCATCCCAATAGAGTGCAGAGGGCCCCTGCCAATAAGCAGATCGGCAGAGATACAAAGACATCAGAAGGAGCTCAGGCGCAGGGCCAGAGCTGTATTTGATAGATCCCCGAGGTCAGCGCTTGCGCACGAGATTGACAGAACAATGCCATCCGCGACCTTCGCGAAGCTGACGGAGGGGCTAGCACGCAGACAAGCGGCGCTGCTGATCCAACTTAGAACAGGACACATGCCCCTGAACAAACACCTCTACAGAATTGGAAAGGCGGACTCACCAACGTGCGTGAAGTGCAGGCGAGCTGAGAGATGGTACACCACTACCTCTTCAGGTGCCTGGCCTACAGCGGCCCACGAAAGGAACTCGAGAGGACCCTAAAGCGGGAAGCGAAGGCGGTAAACACCCTACTAGCCAAACTGAAAGCGATGAGACCATTGTTCAAGTACATACAGGACACGAAGTGTTTCGAAGGAACACACGGGAGCATGGACACAAGAGACGAGGGAGGCTGGGACAGAGGCAACACAAGGCTGATCAGAGATAGCCGGTGAGGCAGAGGCACGGATGAACGGAAAAGAAGACGAGAGAAGTAGGGAAGGACAAGGGGGAAAGGGGACAGAGACAAGGGAGTAGGGACACAGGGCAAGGAGACACGACACGACGAGGCAGGGATGCAGAGGAGTGAACTAGCGGCGAAGGGAAGGAGCGGAGGAAGAGAGAAAGAATGAAACAGAAAACACGCAGCGCACAGAGCGCAAATCCCACCCCGCCAATGCAGGCATGGACAAGCCCAGGGCTTAGCCCAAGGAGCACTAGCGGAGATAGAGAAGGACGGGCTAGATAGAACAAATGTTGACAAGGGCTAATGTACAAGCGTCTTACATAGGGCCTGCCCCAAACGACGAAAAATTGGATATAAAAAATAAAAAATAAAAAATGACTGGGGGCGACAGCGATCGGAGACCGACCAACTTGATGTATGGAAAAAAAGACCTTACCAATATTGTTGATACGTCCACAGCATGCAAGCGGCAGTTCGTCGACGTGTTGTCACCTGTGAGGCTCGCATGGGGTGTCAGCATGGAACGGCGGCAGACCATACAGAAATTCGTAAGCAATGACATCCAAAGCCCACTGAAGATGGCGTCATTAGCTGGTCAAGTTATCCTTGGTTCACTTACCCAATCAACTGTAGGATATGACAATGGTGTGGATGCAGATGTGCAAGTGCAAGACACGAGATGGGCAGAAGACAAAAATGCGAAAGATCCTAGCTCACGCATGACCGTGGTGTTCTTGTTATTTGTGCTTTTGATATACTTAGCAGCCTGCTCGCCGTCGACGACCGGCATATGCAGGTCCATCAGTATACAGTCGAACTCTACACTGCAGTCAGCCTTCCGTCACCCTAATCCCTCACTGATGTCCCCCAAGGCAACGCTGATCATTTGGGCGCCATCCGCAGCGAGTACGCACCAACATCCCATTCGTGTTGGCCAGTAGCAGCAGAACGGCCTTGGATGCCTGAGCAGCCAGATGGCGCTAACGCACAATCTCCCTGTAGGGAAGACATTGCGGAATGTCTTCTCTACAGCGAGATGACGACGGTCGTCATCTTGGATTTCCTCTCTACCACCTTCTAAAAATATATTGCGAACTTGAAGCTTGAGGATTAAAGTCAGATTTATGATAAAAATGGATGGCAGAAGCTGGGCTGGGCTGTGGATTAATTGGGATGTGCTTGGAGGATGGGAAGCGGTGGATGGGGAGCTGCGCCACCAGTTGGGTCTTTTGGAAGGGGAGTGGCGTTGGTGTTGTCGATTCCAGTACCAGCTAGGTTGTACGTGCCACCTGGATGGCGCTGTGGGATTTATGCATGAAGTTCTTCCACTTACAAACAGAAAGTAAAAAGCTAGCATGCTGTTAAGTAATTCGCTCGAGGTGGCCTTGCATGAGATGAATATTTCTTACTTTTCTTTACACGGAACTTGTGTTTCTTTTTCCTCACAATGATCAACTTGGTAAGGTTTGCAGCGTGCAATCAAAGTTGATCAAGCCTTGATATTATAACATGGCCGCAAACCTACCGTTGCCCAAAATACATGGTCCATATATCGCAATTGACTCCCATCAGGAAAACGCCGAAAACCTGGTAGCCGAGCCCAAAAATACGTCGGCCAACGGGTGCTACTGCTGGCCACATAACTTGGGCCTGCCTATGTAGCCTGCGTAGGCCGACGTATATCGCAGATGCCTCCGTAAGCTGCATAGGCCGACGTACTAATGCCGGATCAACGTAGTCTACGTGGCTGGGTCACTAACAAAGGCCATGATATAGGTTACGTGTATGGTGAGATATGGTGAGGGCATTATCTCCCTCCAATCCACTCCAGGCGCAGTACTCAAATCAGGTTATTGTCACGCTATCCATGTTGCGGGCCCCCTGCACATGAAAACATGGCAAATACTACTTGTTGAACGGGTACAGCGATGTGCATGTGGCCACTAGGTGACTCGTAGATGACTTCACGTTTGTCCTTCTCTGCCGTATGAGCGCCAGGTGCCCATCTACTTTGCCTTTCGTATACTATCATACTGCATCAATCGTAGGAAGAGTATTTCCCAACGAATTAAGAAGCCACCCAGTGTAGTAACTGGTTTGGACAAAGTACGACTTTCATTCTGTTCACCTCCCTTGGTTCCTACTAATGTAATTGCGTGCAAAATGCTGTATCATATGCTGGAACTCCTTCACCCTCCACCTCTGCCTCATCTATTGCTTCTTCACTGTCAAGGGCTAGTCAGGCAACACTGTTGATGCCGGGCAGGAATTCTATGCCTAGTCGATTGCGTACAGCTTCGATTTCTAGCATGGATCAAGCTTTGTCCAATTCTTCAGAAGCGTGGCCACAGAACCCGACCAGTCAATTTGATCTTGGAACTCCTTTGTCATCGCTCGGTTCAGATGACAAAAAGCCTGTGGACTCGACTAGTGACCGAGCCATTACATGTCTTGTTGCAGAAGATAACCCAATCGGCCAAAAGATTCTAGAGACCCTATGTGCGTCATACTTACACAGCACTCGGTCCACAAATCAGATATCGGGACGTCCCCGACGACCATGATTCTGGATGTCCAGATTGCCAACAACCCTGACAGCCTGGACCATTCCAATGAAGAACATAATGAAATGATGGGCGATGAGATTGAGAACATCTGGGCTTACGACGCAGATCCATTCGAGCCCTCACATAGCCCTCCAACAGACAGCGATGACACGAGTGATGGCAGTATGTCACCACGTGCTCGTGCGACGTCTGAGCTGTCCTCCCATCAACCAGATCACCAAAATATCAACACTACACAGGCCTTGCCAATGCCAGATGTGCCCGTCACAAACTTGGAAAAATACGTCGAATCTGTAAGGGCAACCCTGGCTGGTTATGGAGATCACACTACCACACAACTGACAAGGGGAAATCCAAAGTCTGTATAAATGGACAGAGTATACAAGAGGGGGGATTCTCACCTGACAAGGGGAAATCCAAAGAGAAAAGTCTAAGGACCCCCAATGTCAGTGAGCCCGTATTATACTACGCTGCGCAGCCAGGGACAACACTTGGCACCCGGCATCAACCCTGCATCTCCCTGACCCTTGATCGACCCTTGATGCCACCTATTACGCGAGTCGCTTGATTTCCGACACTGTTCCGAGAGTGGAACTCGGAAATTGGAGTGGAACTGGCAAGGCGAACAGAACTGGTGGAAGTTCTCCCAGAAGCGGAATCATTTCCGAAAGCGGAGGCGGAGATGGAATCGGAACCGGAACCGGAGTCGGAAATGGAGTCGGAACTGGGTGTGGTGTTGGAACTGGAAATGGAAAACAGGGTGTCCCCTGACAGAATCTCACCCCCAGTGGTTCGTTCGTTCCATCCTTATTTTGGTCTCATTCCTGCACACCAGGCACCACCTGTCATTCAGGGCGTGTGCAGTCCTCCTCTGGTGTCTGCGAACTCTATTTGTTGCATTGAATCTCATACCGCACGATGACGCCATGCCGGTGACCTTAGGCACAATGATGACACGTTTGGGGTTCCATGATCGAATAACCCAATTGGTTATTTGCCCTAGTTGTCGGTCAGTATGTGGTCCACCTCTACTGAATCCCATCCTTGATGAGCAGGGAAAATGCCGGGCCTGCGATTCTATTTTATATGCTGGTATCTCTGAGACCTACTATCACACCGAGGCCACCAGCCGCCGCCCTTTCAAAAGGTCTCCCAAACCCAAGGTCATAGCGCCATTTGTATCACTTTATGACCTGCTCGCCGAATTCCTATCTCGCCCTGGAATGGAAGAACAGGTCAATGCTTGGCATCTGCACCCTGGAGAGGGATCCAAATACCGTGCAATCTGGGATGGCAACGTGTCGAAGACAATTTGTGATTCCAATGGCAACCTATATTTTGGTGATCGAGACGATTCCGAGCTGCGATTAGCAGGGGCTTGTAGCTTAGATTGGTATGTCCTCATATTACTCATCGTCTCAATTTGGACTAATATAACCGGTCTAATATCACCGTTGTGCCTTTTCAGGTTCCAGGCCAGACGTGGGGATCTATCGCCGAGTCACTCATCTGGTGTTGTCTCATTTTCTATAGCGAACCTGGCACCAGAACTCAAGTAAATGGTGTTTTTCTTTCATTGTATCCCATGTTTACATGTTTGACTAGGTACCATGTGGAAAACATGCTCATACCTGTTATGACAGCTGGCCCAAAAGAGCCCACAGCCGACGAACTCCAATTCTATTGTTGGGTGCATATGTGCACCAGGCTCCAAACCTAACATTTATGTTGTTCTTTCTTTCAATTTTGACCTGAAACTATGCTGACATTCATTCTATGCCTGTCACAATTTTCCTTGATTTTTTTCGAGGGTGCATTACTACTCTTTTTTCATGTTCTGTCCAACCGACCCTTTGTGGGTGGTTGTGGACAAGTTTCCTTTTTGAGCTGCGGCTGTTCACTAACGTGTTACGTTCTATGGGCGCTTAAAGTGCCGGAACTTCGTATATGTGAGTGAAACAAGCCCATGCGCAGCCTCCCCTCCTCAGTGTTGACTATCACTGAGGAGGTGAGTTTAATAGTGTACTTTCATAGTATGAAACTGAAAAACATGTAGAACATTAAATAGGTAGCATTCCTTTATATTACTAGTGTTGACTATCACTGAGGAGAACATTAAATAGTTTACTAATCTCCTGCAAGTCCCATCGTTCATATCTGGCATATAACTTCCTACTTGCCCAAACCGAGTTTCTACATTCTATCTCAAGCGGATTGTCGAAGAACTCATCATGTTGTACACAAGAGGGATCATTATCAAGACACCGCTATACCCAAATGGTATGTGTCTCATATATTTAGCTGATGTGTTTGTTAATGAGCTATCTCTAATAGGCCGACTCATCCGATTTATCATTCTTATCTTGACAGTGTAAGTCTCTCAACCTTATCTCTGATAGCTGTACACTGCTGAGCCTCTCTCACAGTTTGACATGCCATCTTTTTTGGGACAACCAGCTATGCAAGTTGGCGAACCGGCAGGTGGAAGCCTTTCTGCCGACACATACAAAGGGCTCAGTACTGTTTTTTTACCAATCATTGTAAGTTGCAAACACAATAATATTAATGGTATTGGTGGTCTAATTACATTAAATATCTGCTAGATCCCCTTAGTATGGGATGAGTGTCTCACAAAAGCCCAGAAGGAATATGATGTAGCTATGGCCTCCTTCATGCAACGGATGAAAGAATGGGAAAGGAAGCACGGTGCAAGATATCGGGCTCGGTTCGAATCTCAAATGGCGACTCAACCAATATGGGATGGTGGCGAAACTGGAAGTATGACTCATCAAAGCCAGTTTGACGACCATCCAGGTCAGAGTGCCACCAGGAAATCACACAAAATTGTTGAGCCTCCCAAGAAGCCCTCGCCGCGCATGTTACCGGGGGAAGACCAAATATTCCTCAAGCTTGCCACTGCTACAAAAATCTATACACAATACGAACTAACAGATGCAGAGGTTTGACGGGTTGAAGTGCTAATGAGCGAGTATCTTTTGGAGTATAAATCCGTGCGTGCGACATGAATCCAAAAAACGCTAACACTGAAACAATGGACTGAGCAGGTTTATGGTATCAAGAAGATGAAGCCGAACCATCACTATGTTGTGCACTTGCCTGCGCAGATATATGACTACGGCCCTGTTTATGGGTTCTGGTGTTTTCTGGGAGAACGGCTTAATAAACTCCTGAAGAGTTTTAAGTCAAACATTTGGGGTGGTGGACAACTGGAGGTCAGCATGGTTCGTGAATGGGGTCGGAATGTCCAACTGCAGGAAACCGTGAGTTGCGCTTAAGAACCTAGTCATTGGCCGTCTCTGTCATCTTTATAGATGCATCTCATATCCACAAGCCCCACAATGAGTGACGAGTCACTCATTACTCAACACTTGCTCGGAGGATCGTCCGACCCACGAGGGACCGTTGCCTCGGCACACCAGGATGCATTGGATGATTGTGAGTACATAATTCATATTTGGATTTGATCTCACACTAGTGCCCACGCATAGTGACACATACATCGGGAGTGATTCGTGGCCTCTGATAAAGAACAAGCACTTTCTTCCTAAGTCTTCACACCAGGCACTTGCAGCTTACTATAATAATGTCGCAGCAGGCAATAACGGACCACATATTTATCTCGCCCTGGATCATGCCGCCCCACGGAATGCTAGCTATTTGTCACCAGCAGCCAACTATTACACGTATGTTATCAGGACCGGACGGCATTTCACGGCCTTGTCCAGGGACGCAGCCGCTACTACCCGATTCTTGTCCCTTGTGAAGGCCCACATGATGGAGGAATGGAAGTATGGAGAGATTGTAAGCCTGTTTGAACATAGCCAGTCGGCAAGGGCCCCCACGATTTTTGCCAAGATTGCATGGTTCGAAACGCTAGATACAGTCCCTATTCAGCAGGATGCCTGGGCTGACTTGTAAGTACAAATTCCCCTGGATAATCCTCTAGGAGTTCATCACATCACACAGCCCAGAAATCGATGTCAAGTTCCATTTGCCCAATACTTACACGAAATTTGATCCGAAGATTGCAGTTATTCCATTTGGAGACATCCATTGTCATGTGGCCCATGGAGTATATGATAGTTCAGACCGTCCACAATGGTTCACTGTGACCCTTGACAAGGTATTGTGTTCCTGCATGCAGACTAGAGACACACTAATATTGATGAGGATAGATGAGTCCAATTCTTCATTGATAGTCGCTATCACTGCTGGGGTCCGCGGCCCTGTGATTCGCGATAGGAAGAGATCAGCAGCGAGCACTCACTTTATCAGAACTGGCCATGGCCATAACATTGATCGGCTGTTCCACCGCCTCCTGCTGCCCGTCTGCGCCCGTGACAACTGTCATGACGTGTTTATCTCCCATACTTAGAAGCTCAGTTTTCCTATTTTTTCACCCCACCTTCGTGTTCGTTCCTATCACCATTGTTATGTTCGACAACTAACTCTCGCTGTTCACGCCAACTACCATAGCCGCGCCGTCAAACGCACTATCGACGTCCTGAGACTGACTCGGCAGTCATCACTGGGCCTACCACCTCCTCTGCTTGACCCTCTTCCGATGGTGTCCGAATAGTTGGGTTGTCATGACCTGTGCATTTCCTGCACCTTGGTATCCCCATTTTCCCTTTCGCCACTCCTCCTCAGTGTTCGCTCGCTTCACCCTCCTCCTCGGCCTCTCCTCCCCTATGTCACCTCGATTCGCCCTTCCTTGCATTTCGCCGAACGGCTATTCGCTGCTCGCATCATTCACCAGCAGGCACACCATCAAAAACGATCAATACCATTCACCCGGCATGATGGTCCATCATTAACCCCATCGTCTTCTTAAATCCAACCCCATTGGGCGTTCGTATGGTCAGAGTATGTTCGCAGGACATCCCCTCCATAGGCCGTGCAGAATCAACCCAGTAGACCAAGAGTCCGTGCAGGGTAGCATGTACACGAGTCCCAAGACATGGTTTTGTCCATAAATGCCTTCGCCACCTCTACTCTCCGTCGTTTCATGTTTTCCCTCTTCTTACATTCTATTGTATGTTTATTTCATCTGTGTTGTATCATGACTGCGCACCCCTATCCAACCCTGACTCATGACGGCCTCTTTCCTATTCGCTGATACCTTACGAGCATTCGATATAAGTAGTTTACATTCGCATGTATATTCCCCAGTTCAATTATCATACGTCGTCCATCTTGTGCAAACTTGACCTCGCTGTGATCATCGTCTTGAGCCTCTCCTTGAAGATTTCTATCTTCAACCAGCCAAGGACTTAGGCATCACTGGTGAGTTCTCATACTTCATCTTCGTTACCTTAGCCTTCAAACTATTTTCTGTGCTGTTGGCGAAGGGCTCTGAAGGAGCACCTTCGCCAGCGAAGGGACCGTCGAAACTTAGACGGCCCTCCCGTGATATCTTGTACGTTATGTCGTCAAGTGCTGCGAGCTATTTCGCTACGACTGTAGGTAGGGTGAGCCCTGTTCGGGCAACCCTCTTGTTTCATGAACATTCATCGGTTCACCTATTCGCTGAACGGCATACTTATTCGCACAAGTTGTTCGGGCATTCGCTGTGTTCACTAATACACAATATTAACGCCTAAAATCCAATCTTGACAACAACCTGCCTTCCCCATACGATCGATGCGACAAACTGCTCATGCACTTCAATCTTCTTCACACACCATCCTGTCTCGAGATCCCATATGTGGACAGTGTGGCCATCGGCGGCAGAGAGAAGGTATTTTCCACACGGATGGAAAGTCAGGGCCCGCACCCAATTATCGTGGCCAACCTGCTAGCAATGAGAAGAAGAAGAAAGAGTCAATCAGAGAAATGCCCTCACAAACGTCCACAAGCACTGCCCCATCAATGCATCCCAAATTTTAATAGTTTTGTCTCGGGAGCCCGTCGCTACGAACGCAACACCTATGGCGTCAATTTTATCAGTACGTGGGTTGGCTGGCTGCAATGACCGTAACAGCGCGAAGCATTAAAACACGATTTAGACAGGATCAATGGTTACTCGCCCGGGCGACCAAGTCGCGGATAGAGGGAAGGGAGACCACAGGCGCAAAGACAGCCACCTCAACTATGTTTTCGTGTCCACGCATTTCTGCCTTTGTAGCGCCTGACTCCACATCTAATATCCATGCGGTCTGTGAAACTTGAGACCTTGATCTGATTGACCATATGCAACTTACATGATCATTAGAACATGTGAGATTCAATTTCCCATCTAAGCTCAACAAGGTGCAACGAATCCAATCTGTATGGGAGTTTAAAACTTTGATGCAGTGTCTGCGAGAGGAGGTCATGGGGGACGCAAGTTTCTAAATCATGCGTACGTCAATGCTATGCTCCATATCCTGACTGTCTGGTCCCTGCTTGCGCTCACGCCACAATCGTCATGGCAGAAATCGGGCAGAGGAGATGGAATGTTCACAGATGGGGTGGGGACAAGAATACATTGTATCATCTCTATTGTGCGCGACGTGCAACATGCAGCTGAGGAATAAGTTATGTTTCCCCAATATGAATAATCCCTCTCTGTACGTCTCTGGTCCCTCTAATCCTCCCCATGCCCACTCTCATGATCTTCTTCTCCGTCATCAGCTCCATCACCAACTTGTTTCAGAACCTGCAGGATGTTGATCTTCGAAGTCGTCGAAATTGGGAGGGTTGTCGAATGAAGACCATGACTGTACGTACTCTCCGTGCTCACCTTCCTTCATCTCAAACCACCATGGCTCATTGATCATGAAGGGGTACGGAGCAGTTAAGGCAGGTTCGCGAGTGCTTCCTTCTTGATGCACTTATACTTGGAACTCTGACACTCAGCCGAACTGAGGGAGAGATAGTGGATACGGCTGAGCTCGTGTAAGAGGCCGGATGCCTTTATTTCAAATGGTGTTATTCCATGATGATTTAGTCACGGTGCGCACTTACATAATCATTGTGCCATTCTGGTCTTACCACCTCCAGCAGAGCGAGATCGTCATGAAGCTTGATATCACCAGTGATTCCCAGACGATGCAGGCAGCTTGTCCGCCATGCCGTCATGGCTTCTTGCCTCTCGTGCGCAGTCTCATGCTTGTTTATTCCTTCTGGCTCACTATCCTCATCCGACATCCAGTCGACATGCAGGACCGCTGTTGGATTGAAGCCGTAATTGGCTACAAATTGGGGAACTGCGGCAAGTCGCCATCCCATCTTCTGCAGGTCTATATGTGAGACATTCATTTCAGCTCCGAATGTCAGAGTCAAGTGCTGCTGACTAAGAGAGGAGATGATAAGTGCGTCGTAATAATTTATTGACATTGGATCATGTGTCGCTTACCAGATACGCTAGTGTGCTTAGAAGGGACAGGCTTCAGTCTTATGGTGTCTTCCTCCACCGGGGCGGCACGGGCAATTTTCGTCTGAAAGAGCTTAGAAGGGCTGGTTAGGCTAGAATCACTCTCAGGCTCAGTCTCAGATTCCTCTCCAGCAAGATGCTCCTTCCAGAATGCCTCACGCACATCGGCCGTTAGCCTGCACCAGTTGCGGCGCAGTGCGGCACTTTTCAGGGTCGGCGGGAGCTTGCCGTATGGGTCAGGTGGGAAGGGGTTGCTCTCCCACATGAGCTCTAGCGGTGGTACAGGTGCAGGTAGAGGAATGGTCTCTTGTGGATGCATTTGGATTTTTCTTTTCGATGACGCAGTGCATTTATATTACATGATGACGCTGCGCGTGTGTATGTATGTGGGGAATTGGTGGCATTTGTACTCTAATTAGTACATGAGCTTTCAATATCATGAGCACATTCTGACTATGATAAAAAGGGCTGTGTCTATGTGTACTAAGGTAAATGGGTTACGAGTTAAATGTTTGTGTGCATAGGTTTGCTGTAACTTGGATCTGAATAGGTGTATGGCCCATAGGATGAGGAGTTCATGAATTCATGCCATAATGGGTGATCGCCGCTTCCTTTTAAAAACGAACAGGAAGGGAAACCACGATACTGGAGACGCGTGGCCTAAAGCGAGAGCAGAGACATGTCTGATTGGATGTGGAGGGCATCCTTATTCCCAGCGGACCCGTATTTGGAGACCCGTCCGCCACACACGGTCTTTGATGTCTTGACCACTGCGACCTGATCGACGACGAGCTCTACCTCCCAGTCTGTTAGGCATGCAGGATCGCAAGTCTTCTTCCCAGAGCCCTCTACGGCGACAGAGGACTTCAAGTCTATCCTGATCTGAAGAGCACACAAAAAGCTCTTTATGTCAGGGTTCCTTTCGAAGGCGCCCTCCAGGTCGAAGTCCGTGGTCTTGGTGCCGACGGTGATCTTCACAGGAAACTTGCCGCCAGTCGGGTAGCACTTGGCGAGGACCCAGCTTAGCTCGACGGGATCATCGAACGACGAGGTCTTTGCCGTTACGGTGTCCGTGTCTGCAACGGAGGATCTCATGTCGTCGATCAGGTTGTTCAGAACCTTGGCAGGCAGCGCAACAGGAATCTTTCGACGATCGGAAGATTCCTGTTGCGCTGCCTGCCAAGGTTCTGAACAACCTGATCGACGACATGAGATCCTCCGTTGCAGACACGGACACCGTAACGGCAAAGACCTCGTCGTTCGATGATCCCGTCGAGCTAAGCTGGGTCCTCGCCAAGTGCTACCCGACTGGCGGCAAGTTTCCTGTGAAGATCACCGTCGGCACCAAGACCACGGACTTCGACCTGGAGGGCGCCTTCGAAAGGAACCCTGACATAAAGAGCTTTTTGTGTGCTCTTCAGATCAGGATAGACTTGAAGTCCTCTGTCGCCGTAGAGGGCTCTGGGAAGAAGACTTGCGATCCTGCATGCCTAACAGACTGGGAGGTAGAGCTCGTCGTCGATCAGGTCGCAGTGGTCAAGGCATCAAAGACCGTGTGTGGCGGACGGGTCTCCAAATACGGGTCCGCTGGGAATAAGGATGCCCTCCACATCCAATCAGACATGTCTCTGCTCTCGCTTTAGGCCACGCGTCTCCAGTATCGTGGTTTCCCTTCCTGTTCGTTTTTAAAAGGAAGCGGCGATCACCCACGAAACTCCAAGCCCTTGATCACGAGGACATCCTCCATGTACGTCATGACTCTTTGCGAGGAAACGGCATGAGCGAGGCCTCCCAAGTCCTTCACGGATATGCCCATGACACTGGTGATGTAGCCGCATGCCTTTAAGCAGGTGTCCTTGCTTGCGTCCTCGTTGTACATGAGCTTGTCCGTACCGTAGGTTGTCTGCCAAGGAGCCCACCCGTGTTCCGTCTTCCGTGTGTAACCCTCCGCTCAGGTATCGGAGCTCTGCAGAACGCGTGTCCTTCAGCTTGTACGTCATACGGCTGATCACGTCTATCGCCACGAAGCCATCGCAAGGGTACTCGGACGGGCTCTTCTTCGCCTGGTCCAGGGTAGCGAAGTACTCCCTAACGAAGACCGGACACCTCCCGAAGGAGACCTCGCAAAACGCTTTCATGGCCTCCTCCTGTGTGTGGTCTGCCCTCAGGACTCCGTTTGGTGTAGACAGGACATCTATCAGAACGGGGCGTCTCCCAACGACGAACTCGACGTCCAGCACAAGGAACGTGCTCTCCTCCAGGGCAGACACACGATCGCAGGTCATCCAATACACGACGTCACTTCCCATGAAACGTCTGCAGAACAACCAGACCGAGCCTGCCCTTAGCATCCACATCCGTTCCCCGTCTATCTTGTGCGTATACACGAGGACATCCGTTAGCGAAGACTCCTCGGTCGTGATGCTCTCCGTGGCGTCATATGCACGAGAGCTCCCATCGAACAGAGCTGACACAAACGTGCTTCTGACAACAGCACTGAGAAGAGACGGGCATGCCCCTAGCGTATACGCCTTTCGCACAGAGCCCAGAATCTCCTGGTCAGAGCAGACAACAAACTCCACGAAAACGCTTCCGTTAGACTTCTCGTACACGCACAGGTCTTCTCCGCATAGGCGAACATTGTACACGCACATCTCGTCTGAGAAAGCACGTCCGCCGTTGGCCTCGTAAACATCGACGGAGACAAGGACGCAGCCTGGTGCCAACGTGCTCTTCTTTGTGTGCACGTATACGGCATCCCCAAGGCAAACCCCTCGCCTGATGTTTCTGTCCCTGCACCTGACGTTAGCCGTGAACCTCGAAGAGACGCCTGTCGAAACCCGCATGCCTCTGTACGTGTGCTGGCTCAAGGACGCGATCATCATCTGCATCGAGGACATGTACTTGAAGGAGACGGTTTGATGCGTTGAGGAGACTTCGCGCTGAACCACGCCATGCGAGCTGCTGGACGGAGAGTACTTCCTGTGCAGCCTTGAGACGTCCAGGGGGCATAGCGGGCACTCATAGACCACGGAAGGCGCTTCGTCCGCTGCTCTGTGTTGAACCAGGGTCTCTGTGTACTCCCGTTTGCATAAAGCGCAGCGCATCATGTGTGTGTGTTCTGGAAGCGCATTCGCTTCTCGTGACACCTTTCGCGGAGCCTCAAGTTGGGCCCGGGCTTATTGGGAAGGTTTGTTTATTATTAGACCTATAAAGATTCTACCGGAGGGGAGCGGGTTCGCGCTGTCGATTCCGGCACCAGGTCGTACGTCCGACCTGGCCTGGATGGCGCTGTGGGGTTTATGAAGTTCTTCCACTAGCTCACCGCGTTTTACGGGTTAGTATTTGTAGTCCGAATATGTGCAAATAGCTGAGTTACTGCGGGCGTTCGGGGGTATTCTGAGTTCAACAACGGCGGGTAAACTGACGCCTCTAACGCGTGCAGTTTGGATTAGTCTGCGGATGCACAAAGAAATATGATTTTGATTGTCACTCCAAATTATATATATCCATCGCTCCTCCGCTCCCCATCCTCCGAGCTCCCAGGCCGCGGCGGATGACTTGTTCAGCATCTTACTGTAACGGACGAGAAGCGCATTCCGCTGCATTCATACGAATTAATCCACACACAGCCCAGCCCAGCTGCATCAATGCATGAGTCGATCATGCATCACGCATCGCGGACCATGGTGGGCGGGTTGGATCGTCGTCGACTCAGTCTCGCGCAGAGGCAGAGAGGGCAACAAACCAACGTGCCGGGTGTTGTGGGTGGGGAGTCAGAGTTAGCTACGAAGGGGATATCATGGGGGGCAAACCGCAAAATACAGTACATGTGCATATGCGTGTGCGCGACGCGTTATTTGTACCTCACGGCTCGGTGGCAACAAAGGAGTGCGGGAAGCACCGGAAACGACGTACAACCAGCTCAGCTGACTGACTCCGATGCATCTGACCCCCCAGTTATTCGGTGGAAATACAAAACCACGTGCTTGTACAGTGTCGCCCCGTCCTGGCGTCGTCGCGTCGTCGGTGGCCCTCCTCACTTGTCGTGTTATAATAAGTAGCGATGACTCGGCACCTTTCAACTCGCAGGTTCCTCACTATATTCGAAAGAATGCCTGGCCACGACCGGCATCATGGATCGCAACAAAATTTCATTATTTTTCGCATCACCGACCCCACCTCCGCTCCGTGCCATTGTCATACTTATATATATATATATATTTCCTAAAAAAAAAGAAAAAGGGAGGCTTAAGAAAGGGAAGATTTGCCGTGCATGGGTTCCAACGACGCGTTTCCTTCCTCCGACAAGAGAAGGCTGAATGACGGACAAAACAAAAAAAGGAATAACAAGTGACGCGCGATGGGAATGGGGTAGGTAGTAGTCGATGTCGATGCGGGGGGTATAAGCCTGAGGATGGATGGGTACTGGGTAATGGGTAACGGGCAATAAAAGGCGAGCGCGGTGTGTGTGGTGTATGGTGTATATGGGTGTCGGGTGTGGTGTGTGTGCGCGATAAAGGCGCTAAGACGTAAGGCGTGTGTTGTGCTCGGGTGCGGGCGATCAAATATTCAATATCTAGGTGGAGCGGAGCACGTGGGAAGAGAGAACAAAAACGAAAGGAGGAGGAGGGGTCCGTCGTGTCGCAAAAACGCAAAGTGAGGGGGGTCCGTCGCCCGTCATATGTACTGCAATTTGTCCTGGTCCCTTCATGCGAGGAGGGTGCTGAGGACGGCGAGCGCGCCTAGCGCCGCGACGCCAGCCCGGAGCTCGAACTCGACGCGGCCCGCCCCGCTCTGTCGCAACAGCAAAGCAAAAACATCATCAGCACAGCACTCTCCTCTCCTTCACCGAAACACATCACTCTCACCGCTTTGCCCCCGCTCCCGCTCCCACTGCCACTCCCCCCGCTCCCGCTCCCGCTCGCGCCATTCCCCCGCTCCCGTTCGCCGACCCGCCGCCCGAGCTCGAGTTGCCCGAGCTCAGCTCGGAGCTGAGCCCGTGGAGGTAGTTGCCCGTCCAGTTGCTCGTGAGCGTCATGAGCGTCTTGTTCGCCGCCGTCTCTTGGTACACGTCCTGCGGCTGCTTCCCGAGACATTGGTTGATGGATTTGAGCTGGTAGGGTGGATAAGATAAAGATAGTGAGTATATATGTATGTGGTGGCAGGTGGCAGGAAGGGAAAAGGAGAAAGAGAAGGAGGTGGGGATGGGGATGGGGATAGTCAGATGAGCGAGCTTTGCGCTCGAAGGTAGCTGAGATAGGTGTCTGCAGTGCAACCCAATGCATAAAGCCAAATGCCTCAAACATCATTTGTAGAAATAATAAATTAGAAAAAGAACCCGAGATAGTTCACGAACTAAAGAAGATAGGATGAGTAAGAATGAGAGACGCACGTTGAAAGGCGGGTTGTGCTGCAGCGCAGAAGGGATCGTGTACCCCGTAGCGAGGTCCACAGTCTGCTGGTACAGATCGTGCTCCAAGACAATGAATCCAGTATTGAGCATCCTAATGACGGCCGAAACAGTAAGCTAATGACGGGCGTATAATGGTGCATGTACACTCACGAAGCATTTGCCAGAATAGTCTGGAACTGGGCATACGAGGATTGCCCCGTCGCCTCCCCCCCGGGGATCTTCCAGTCGTTCGTGTCGAACTGGTCGCCGGTTTGCGCTGGAGAAGGAACAACGACAACGATGGGTTTAGGATGGATGGTCGGGACATAAGGAAAGGCCAGCAGCACTCACGGTTGCGCGTCCAGATGATGGGCTCCATCCCCATCCCCAACGCGATCGCCCGCACGCGGTCGTCCATATCACCATAGGGCGCGCGGAACGTATTGGGCGTCACACCGATGATATCCTGGAAAAAAAAAGAGGAAAAAAAAAAGGCAAAGGTAAGCGCTTAATTCGAAAAGTTCTTATGGCACGCGCACCTTGATGATCTCGCGGGTGTAGCCGAGTTTGGCGACGATCTCGATGTTGGAGAGGGTGGTGAGGTACTGGTGGAACCACGTGTGGACGGAGATCTGGTGGCCGGCCATGTACTCTGCCTGGAGGATGTCGGGGTGCCAGTACGCGCTCGTCCCGACGACGAAGAAGGTGGCGTCCAGGTTCTGCTGCTTGAGGTAGTCGAGCACCTGAGGAATAAGGAATAGTTTAGAAAGTGTGAAATGAGAAACGCGAAACGAGGCGTCAAGAGTTGATTTTTACTGACAAGAGGCGTGTAGGGACTGGGGCCGTCGTCGAAGGAGACGCCCCAGTCCATCTTGGTGGGGCAGCTGACAACGTCGACGTCGCGCGTGCAGCCGCCGCATGTCCACCAGCAGCGCGTGGGGTCGGCCGCAGCCTGCGACATGCGCATGAGAACACGTTCATCATGTTAAGACGAGAATGCATGGACAGACCTGGGGATTCAAGGCGCACTGAGCGTGGTCCTGCGTGACGGGAATGTCGGGTATCATGACGCCGTCGAGCTCCTTCAGCCACTGTGTGACCAGCGGCGTGTCGGTGGGCGCGACCTGGGTCGGAGGCGGGTACTTGGAGCGATCGAGGGGCGCTAGCGCAGATAATAAAAACGTCAGCTCGGGCCGGTCGCGTCGCGGCTGCCACATGGGCAGGGCAGGTATACGCACTGGTTGGGAGCGGGGGCGCGCCGGCGACGGGGGGCCTCGCGCCGGGCGCGAAGGTGGTGGAGAAGGTGGGTGTTGCCTGGCTGGGCATGCCGCTGAGGATGACGCAATAATAAAAAAGGTGACCTTGCATTGCAAGTTCAACTCATGCGAGAGCGAGATTGACGTATGGGACTATAAGAGTGCGTCGCTCGGTGGTGTGGGTAGATCCTATACATGCCACCAGGAGACGCAGTAGTCCGCATCGGTCGTCATCCCGTGTACGCCAATCCATCGCGCACGACCTGCCAAGGGATATCATATTGTCATGGACCTCACCGTATGAAGTTGTATAACAGGACAAGGAAGGCTGGGGCCTACCATCACGACTAACCGTGTCTAAACGTCGCCTTGCATCCCATCACCACCTGGTGCCACTGACCACCGCCAACGGACAGAACTTGAGGTGCCTTGCTATCCACTAAAGGTCAACATGGTCATGAAGATAGCTGGGGGAATATGCGCACGCCATCGATGTACATACGTTGAGGTTGACCTACTGGGACGGGTGGAGTCGCTGGAGGGGCCATAATGAGAGTGAATACAACATATTGGACACTGTGAAGAGATGCCTAACTAACTGTTAAAAGACCGACACAGTCGCTAAGTATTGCGGTACGCGATACAGCCGACCAATAAACGAAAAGACCATTTCAAAGACAGCGGGCTTTGAAATAGCCTCGTCCATTGTTCTACGGGGGAGGTGACCTCTAGAGCTGCAGCAAGGCCACGACGTGAGTGGGTGAGTGGCGAGCAGCTTAAGAACTTAACTTAAAGGTTAGACCAACAGGTGGGCAAGGAAACTACCAGAAAACCCTCAGACTGGAGCTAATTAGGAACTACAGCCGCAGACACGGGAAGCGACCCAGCAAGCCAAATGGAAAATAAATAAATAAACAAGCTACCGTCTCCTTACCAGCACCGATCCTTAGCCACGATGGGACAGCAGATCATCGCGAACAGAGAAAAAGGGTGTCGAGCGACGCACATTGGTGCCAGGCGCCTTGCCGCCTAGCCCAAGCTCCTTGTGTAAGTCTTCACCAAGTTCTCTCATTCCGGTTTTGAAACTGACATTGATAAGCTATGAGAATTGCGCAAGGAAGCTATAGAACGCAGGTCCAGCCCCATCTGGGAATCGTCTCTAGAAGGGCCCCAGTCCATACGAGGCGTCCTCTCATTACCCGACCGCGCACACATTGAGCATGGAGGGTGAAGTAAGCATTCCCCAGCATATTACAAGCTTGTAGCCCAGTACTTATGTACTGTGCTACAAGTTTCTCAAATTCTGGGTGTTCTTCCTCAACACATGGCACAGAAGGCGTAAATGAGAAGGCCCCAAAGCAACGACATTAGATGACTCACGGTTCGGTAAGGATTTCCATCTAAAACCTGTCAATCGTGATGATAACAACAACATAGTGTCGTGCACATGGAACGCTCATCCCTAGTGTTCGGCATCTTTTTACTGGTCCTAGTGAGGTTTCCATGTGCATGGCTCCGAGTTACTGACTGATCTGATGCATCGCCAGTATCCAACCCCTGCAATATCTGGGAGACATGCGCAAGCCTTCATATCTGAAAGGGCACGGTATATCTGGGGCGCACCTCTCACGAATTCCCTCGTCAGATTGCTCCATCGCGAGCACTGAGGTCCATGAGCTGCCTATCAAGAATCGCTGGAGATCCATGATACACAGCAGATGGACCAGATATGATGCCTGGAATTTCGCGATAGATAGGAAGCTCTCGCTTCATTGGCTCTCCGCAGCTTGGTGCGGGCCCATATTTATAGGAAGATATCTCTGAAGAGCTCACCATGGCCCGTAGATCCAGCCTAAGTACTGCAATGCCAACCCTTATAATGTTCCCTCGTCTTGGCAGCAAGGTGTGCCAATGACGGTGTTTCGACTGTTTCCTACAGCGTCTGCATGACAATCAATGCACTGCAGTTCTCGGGCGCACCTATCATTGATCCTGGTTCATATCACTCTATCGGATGGATATACGGTATTCATCGTGACGATCGCCTGTACAGGCAGCTCTGCTTCTCAATTACGAGGTCGAACAGCGAGGCGATCCACTCCTGCGTCGGTCGATTTCTCGATACTGGAGAGCCAAGGTCGAAAAGACACGCACCACCTCCGTCTTTCGTCTTTTCCAGAACGTCACGACTCAGCCAGTCCTTTCCAGCACGTGCCGTGCTCTGCATGCTCCAGGACTTCACGAGTCAGCCTTTTCCAGCACGCAGCCTCAGCTCTATTCCAGAACTTCACGAGCCAGCCTCTGCCAGCACTAGACCGGCCGTACGACTCACAGGCACCGAGCATGATGACGGACGCAGCCCTAAGACTTTATAGCACCAGCAGGACCTGCGGTATTCGTCCTTCGCTTCGCCCGTCCATGAGTGCAGCCCTCAAAGTTTGTCGTTGACGGTGCTGGTAATGAGGTGATTTCGTGGCATGCATGACCAAGTGCGCAGTCCTTATAACTCCCATACGGCACCAATATTGGCAAGCTATGTCAGGAGCAAGTTACTATTTACGTTACTGCATTACATAACGACACTTGGATAAAGGAAGTCAATATCACATGGACATTCGATAAGTACGTTCTTTTTACTCTATCTTCAACTGGCACCTGACGGAAAACGCTGCAAGAGTAAGATGCACCGATTGACCGAGTCCCTACCTGGGTCACGCTTTATGACACAGAGGCACTACGAACATATCGCTGTAGCAAGCTGCAAGAGATGGTTCTACAGGCGAGATCCTGGTCAGACTCCAAGCTGCATAGCACCCTAAGGCGCTTTATCTGGTCCCGATATCTTAGCGTCAAGATAGCTTCGTCTCTCCAACGAGCCGCCGCCTGATTGTGTTGCGTATCTACACGAGTGTCATGCTCTCATCATAGGCAGCGGCCCCGGTACATGTGGTTCGCGTTCATTGCTACACTTCGCCACAAGCTCAGGACCGATTGTTGCACGAATGCCGTGGTTCCGTTGGACTGATAGAGACACTTACAACCTTCCCTCCGCCGACGCGCGTTGATTATTTCTGTTTCTATAGAAGTCTTAAAGTGGCAACTAATCATCGGTGAGTACGAGCCACTGCAGTCGAATTAGTATGTCACCACCTCACAAGGAAATGGTTACGTCATGCGATCAATTATTGTAAAGGTTTGTAATCACTGATAAGTGCATTGTTTTCTCAACTTCTGGCTTATCTTGAGCCTGGTTCTATTTGAAACATAAAGGGACCTTCTGTCAAGATTGGTTTTTAGGCATTAATATCATGTATTACTGAACACAGTGAATGCCCGAATGACTTGTGCGAATAAGTATGCCGTTCGGCGAATAGGTGAACCAATACATGTTCACAAGATAAGAGGGCCACCCGAGCAGAGATCGCCCTATCTACAGTCGTAGCAAAATAGCCCGTGGCACTTGACGATGTAACGTGCAAGGTGTCACGGAAGGGTTGTCTAAGTAGCGACAATCCCTTCGCCGGCGAAGGTGTTCCTTCGGAGCCCTTCGCTGTCAGCACAGAAAATAGTTCGAAGGCTAAGGTAACGTAGATGAAGTATGAGAACTCACCAGTGATGCCTAAGTCCTCTTCTGGTCGAAGATAGAAATCTCCAGGAGAAGGCTCAAGATGATGATCACAGCGTGGTCAAGTTTGCACAAGATGGACGACGTATGATAATTGAACTGGGGAATATACATGTGAATGCAAACTACTTATATCGAATGCTCGTAAGGTATCAGCGAATAGGAAAGAGGCCGTTGTGAGTTAGGGTTGGATAGGGGTGTGCAGTCATGATATGAAATAGATGAAATAAACATACAATAGAGTGAGGGAAAACTGCAAACATGAAACGACGGAGAATAAAGGTGGCGAATGCACTTATGTACGAAACCATGTCTTGGGACCTGCATGTAAATAACCTATGTATCTACATGTACAATAGTTATTACATAATCCCAGTGGGCCCCTTAGGGACCCACTGTATAGTTTATGCATGGGAACTGGCCAGCCGTTCCCATCGCATCTTACTCTTACCTGTCACTAGGTAGCATTCAGAATACCACTCATTGGTCAAGTTATGCAGTGCCCTTGTGATACAAGGTCCTAAGATCGACATCCTTTACACCTTTTTGAACTATCCTGCGGTTGATCGCCACGCGACCAACCAATAGTGGATTCGAAGCAATCTTGAAAAAGATCGCTGCGTCGACGACTAAACATCGTTGAGACCCTCCAGTAGACCCTCTACTGTCGGCTGCGAGCATGATGATTCCACGTAGTCGAATATGGACACGAGTGACGAGCTCGAGGTCCATGCCCCAGGCGCAGCCCAGCAACACGATGGCTGACGCTACCCTGGACCAAGAGTCCAGGACGATAGAAGACGGAGAGATCGTAGATCTCACCGCCCTTGTCCCCCAGTAGAGGACGAGGAAAACCCCGACCACATCTCGTCGAGCGTGGCCGAGGAAGAGATGACGCCGGGCAACGAGCTGGCGCCGCCCCCCCATTCCTCTCTGCCAGAGACAAAGGAAAGGGCAGAGAAGTCTCGCCATCGTCAGACGGGAGAGCAACAACGTTGAGGTGGGCACAAAGCCACGACTCGAACCGACGCTCACGAAGTAGAGCGACGACAATTGTTCCTGAAGGGGGACGACGGCAAGAAAGGCAAGCCCCAGACGATGATCAGGGCTTGGAATACTCGAGCTCCAGTTGCAAGAGCTCGAGGGCTCACGCCATCGACCACGAGACGGCAGAGGCCCTGAACAAACAGGTGCAGGCTGCGCTGCACCGAAGCACGCTGACGCGCCACAAGCACGATCAGCTGGCATCGCAGCTTGACAACGCCACCGCCGCCCTAATGGCAATCGGCAAGGAACTCCACCAGGCGGAGGAGATCAGGCTGCAAGATGCAGCCACGCTGGAGGACGTCCAGGAAGCCCTCCGCCCATGCGGGGAACGCGACACAACTTGTCCGAGCTCATGACAGTCCACAGCCAACGAACGCAGTCACGACATGGAAGACCCGCGCCGAAAGGAGCGGGACAAGCAGCGAATGCCACCGCCAGCCGTCCCGGTCGAACAGGACGTAAGGTTTGGAAATGAACCTCAAGAGCAACCGGCTGCCCCAATGGACAGCCGTAAGACGATCCAACAGATCGTTAGGGAACAGGTCGCCTCAGAGCCTGACTCTGAAACGATGACCGAGAGCTTAGAGCTTGAAGTCGCACACTGGCAGCGTAAACAAGCCGCAGCCGCGCGCTGCCACATGCGGCACTTGAGCTACTAGTGAATAACGCTGAAGAAACAGTGGCCCACAGCCACACCGCTCAGCTGCCCGACGAGCAGCTCACGTGAGCCGTACAGGACGCACAGCAGGCTGCGGATCCGCAACGCGGGACTGACCGGGGACACCAGGCACAAAACGCCCCGGAACCGAGAGCACAAAATGCTCCCGATCCCGAGCCCGATCCGGGCATGGGGCCCATCAGGGCATACAACAGCCTGCCCCGCGCGGCGTCACAGCCGCGCGAGCGATCCATGGCCCCAACAGAAGGCCAGGGAATCCCTGACCAGGCCGACATCATACCAATGGAGCCGTACGACGAGATCACACGGATGATCCGCATGGCGTTAGCAGACGCCGTGGACACAGACCCGGAGAAGTCTGTGCTAGCGAAAGCCGGCGTGAAATTGGCTCACCCTGAGCCATATGCCGGGGGATCTGACCTCGAAGAGTTTGAAATCTTCATGGCAGCCATCCTACGATGGCTGAAAATGAATTGCCTCCTAGGGACAACCAGCATAGACATGCAGGTCAGCTACGTGGGCACTCGCCTCACTGGCGAAGCCCAGGAGTGGTTCCTTCGAAACGTAGAACACTTCGATCGCCAGGTCCGCAGCTGGACGCTGGAAACTGTGATGCAAGGCCTTCAAAAAAGGTTCCTGCACACACTGACGTACCATCACGCATTGAATAAATTCGACACGGTCATGCAGGGCATGAAAACCATTCAGGAAATGCTGAACGAGCTCACGAAATACGCGGCACGTATGATACAGCCGCCAGACGATTACACGTTCCGGAGATGGTTCGTGTCGGCGCTGTGCGGAACACTGTGCAATGAAGTCCTCAAAAAGGGCTATAATGCCGAGAGCAGCTCAATAGAGCAACTCTTAGAGACGGCCCGGATGATCGAGGAGGCATCCCAATACAACATGGGGATGCGCCGCGCAGAAAGCGCAGCAGCAACGGCAAGTGCTGCCCGGCTCACAGGGAGCAGGACAACGGCTGCCGCCCCCACACCCAGCACAAGCTGGACGCCCGCCTGAAGCTAAACAGCCTCAAGCAGCAGGGTCGTCCATGCGACCTGCCCCACCGGCGAAGGCGTCAGGCCGACCTAACGATCGGCCCAGCAGCGGCCAAAGCAGCACCCCATGCTTCGAATGCGGCCAACCTGGCCACAAGACGGCGGAATGCCCCCGGCTTAAGTCCAGTATCAGGACAGCGGCCACGAGGCATGAGGAGGAGACTGAAGATCCAGAGACGGATCTCGGTCAAAATTCTCTCCATCAAATTGATGAAGAGGGGGAGGGTGATCCCCAACCCAACGACGCTCTGGACAATGGAGACGCACCCACTGCAGAGTGGGATCCCGAGCCGTCCCAATACTATGAATGGGACGAGGAGGTGGAAGACACCACCTACAGGTCCAGCATGATCAGATTTGCGCCGGAAGACGAAACCACAACGAAAGTCATGGTGGCACGCATGTCGGTCACACCAGACAAGGTGGCCGAGCCAGTGTATCACCACCGAAGCAAACACAGGACGCGGCCAACGTGCCCACGCAGTGAGAACCATACCCTATCGGGGTACTGGGAAATAAATGGCGTAAAAGCCCACTGCCGGCTAGATAGCGGCAGCGAAGGGGTACTGCTATCCCCGGAATTCAAGCGAGCTACAGGGATGAAGACATTCTCCCTGGAGCAGCCAATCGCGGTGCAGCTAGCCTGCATAGGCAGCCATTCCACGATCAACTATGGAATGAACACGACCATCAAATTTGGTCGTGAGACATACAATGAATATTTCGACGTAGAAAACGTCGAATATTACGACGCTATCTTAGGGACACCGTTCCTAAGGAGATTCAGCATAACCCTGGACTTCTCCAGCCCTGGGACGATCCGCAAGGGGAATGAAGTGATCCCCATGGGCAAGGTCTCGTTCGATGACAACAGATCGACAAATGAGGACAAGGGGCCACGGGTGAGCAGGATCACCTGGGCACCAAAGCCTGACCTGGCTCATTGAAGCCAGGAGGATGAGTCGCGGGATGACTCGTCCTCGAACTCACCCTACAACCGTAGGGAGAGGCGCTCTCACCTAACGGTGAAAGCGATGGGGAAGAGGAAAGCAGTTCCACGCGCCGCGGGACCTAATAGACGCCACAGTGCGTAATGGCTTCTAAGCCAACCACCACCATCATCCTCACTGATGATGACCTTCCTCGCATCCGCGAGGAATGGATGGAACGAATCACTGACTTAGTCAGTGGAATTCCATTAGAACTCCCGCCACTACGGGAGATCAACCATGAGATCAACCTCATCGACCCAACAAGCACATGCGGTATCGACTACCGAAATGCCCGAACACTTCCGAGAGGAACTGTCAGCTAAGATAGAACGATACACTGCTGCAAAGTGGTGGATTCCGGCAGTCACGCAGCAGGCTGTGCCCATGCTGTGTGTGCCGAAGAAGAACAGTACATTGCGAACCGTCTTTGATCTGCGCCAGCAGAACGAGAACACGGTGAAGGACGTCACGCCCTTCCCGGATCAGGATATCATTCACAGCAACATGGCTCGCTGTGGTATCGAACAAAACTCGATATGTCAGAAGCATACGAGCAGATCTGAATCCATCCGGATCACGTAGCAAAGACTGCCTTTGCCACGATCCTTGGCACCTTCAGGAGCCAGGGATACAGATGGGGGACTGTAATGCCCCATCAACATTCCAACGGCTGATGACAGCCATTTTCCGCGACTGCATAGGTCGCTTCGTCCATGTATACATGGACGACATCTTCATATTCTCGCTCTCAATACAAGAGCATGAAGAGCACCTCTACATCGTCTTTGACAGACTGAGGAAGAATCACCTTTTTCTGAGCAAGAAAAAGGTGGACCTCTATTCCATCCGAATGGAGTGTCTCGGCCATATCATCGATGGCCGAGGGGTACATGCTGACAAGGACAAGATGCAACGCATCGCAGTGGCGTAGGCCATGGATGTTCAACGACGTCCAGCGTTTCCTCGGGCTGGTACAGTATCTGGCACACTACATGCCAGATGTTAGCGCATATACCACCCCACTATCGGGCTGTGCATGTAATAACCATCCATTCGAATGGACTCCACTACTAGACAAATGCTGGCAAAGCATTAAGGCGTTGGCCTGTAAGGCCCCGATCCTGCATCCAGTAGACGCAAGGTGCCCAGAGCCGATCTGGGTGATCACCGACGGGTCAAAAGCCGACGTCGATGCGGTCTACCGCCAAGGTCCTGACTGGAAAACCTGTCGACCTGCCGGCTTCTTGTCAAAGAAGTTCAGCGTTGCTCAGCAACACTACCGGACTCACGAGCACGAGACGATTGTGGTGCTCGAGGCTCTCATGAAATGGGAGGACAAACTGCTGGGGTGAAGGTTCACCCTCGTCACAGACCACAAAGGGCTCGAGTACTTCAAGACACAGAAGAGCCTATCTGACCGCCAGGTCAGATGGTGGGAGTTTCTATCCCGGTTCAATTTCAACACCGTTCATGTTGATGGTGTAGAGAACAAGGTAGCGGACTGCCTGTCGCGCTACTACAAGAACGACACGAGTGATGACAATCACCCGGACCACATCTTCGTGAACGCAGATGCGCCTTTAGACCTGGATGGTGAGTTATTGCCCACCGACCGGTATATCGAGCTGCGAACAGCGGCGACAAGACACTCTAAACGCCTCGCTGAGAAGACAGAGGCGAGAGTAACGGAATCCGCCGCATTAAGCGAGGGCTCACCAGAGCCTGTGAGCATCACCGCGTCACGCGACGACGACGACGATGACGTCAGAGTCATTGCTGCAGGAAATGATGGCGCGCCCCTGCGCCGGGTCGTCGAGCAAGGCGTAGACCTGTCTAAGGTCCTATGAGATGCGTACCACAGGGACGCCATGTTCACAAAGATCACGACGCACCCGGATGCGCACCCGAGATTCGGGATCCGGGACGGGCTGATCTGGACTAAGAACCAGCTCAAGAGAGACGTCATTGCCGTCCCCCGCTCTGTTCTTCAAGGGGGAAGGAAGCTGATCGAAATCATCATTGATCGGGCACATCAGATAGTCAGCCACTATGGTCATCTGAAGACTTCGAACTATGTTCGAAGATCATATTGGTGGCCGGGCATGAGCCCAGACATAGAAGTGTTCTGCACATCGTGCGCGAGGTGTCAGATGACGAAAACCAGACCACAACGGCCCAAAGGCCTACTACACAGCCTACCCATTCCAGATAGGCTGTGGCAGTCTATTGGCATCGACTTCATGGGGCCCCTGCCCAAATCCAATGACTGTGACTACCTGATGGTAGTCATCGACCCACTAATGTTGCTCGTACACCTCGTACCAACCACGACGAGCGTGTCAGGCAAGGGAGTAGCCTGGCTGTTTCTGAAGGAGATCATTTGACTCCACGGAGTTCCCGACTGCATCATCTCGGACAGAGACTCGAAGTTCACGTCGATCTTCTGGCGTGAACTACAGCGACTCATGGGGACTAAGCTCCTCATGTCAACTGCCTTCCATCCCCAAACGGATGGAGCCACCAAGCGGGCAAACCGCTCGATCGGCCAGATATTGCGTGCGGTCGTCAGAGACGATCAGAAGGATTGGGCATTGAAATGCCCAATGGTTGAGGGCGCCCTCAACAGCAACATCAGCGCGACCACAGGGTTCGCACCTTTCGAGCTGAACCACGGCTATATGCCGCGGATAGATCTCCCCATAGCTGTGGACACCCCGTTCAAGGGGTAGCCCGGTTCGCACATCAGGCAAAATGGAACCTGATGGCGGCACACGATGCAATCATAGAGCATCGAGTGACGTAAATGTTTCATGCAAACAAGAAACGTATGGCGAGCGACAGGTATGCGGCCAACGACTGCGTCTACCTTTCGACACAAAACCTAACTCTCCCGAAAGGAAGAGCCAGAAAACTAGTCCCGCAGTACATCGGACCGTACCACATTGTCGAGGCTCACAACGATGCCTCAACGGTGACCCTTGATCTTCCCGATGAGCTGAAAAGCCGTCGCATTTCACCGGTCTTCCATTCAAGCCTCGTACGGCGATACGAGGCTAACAACGATGAATTGTTTCCTCGTCGTGAGGCCAAGTCATTTTATGACTTCGGAGCGAATGACGACGAGGAGTGGCTCGTTGACGAGATTATCGCACATCGATGGATAAACTCGACGGACCTGGAGTTCCATGTCCGTTGGACCCTAGGCGACGTGACATGGGAACCCATGTCGTCCTGCAAGGACCTTGAAGCCCTAGATAGCTATCTAGAGCTTCGGGGGGTGAGCAAGCCACGCGACCTCCCCAGACGCTGCTAGACGCGTCTGTCACGTGCAGACCACGTGACACGCCGGCCACGGTGCGGTTAAATCCTCGGATCTTTCCAAGGGTGCATCGCTTCTTGGAAGCCTACCACCATCATCCCCACAAAGATGATGCCCCCCAAAGATGGGATGGACATTGATCCGTCAACGTCCACAACGCGAGCAATGGCCCCGAGACAGGGGGCCGCAGATATTCTCCATGCTCCAGTAGACCAGGAGCACTGGATGATTGTGGGATGGGAGGACGTGTTGGGTGCATTTATGCTCCTGCACCAAAATCAAGCATAATATATTCGATTTATTGTAGGGTAATTTCGATTTATTGTCTGGTGTTTCAATATCTTCTCACATTGTTCTTGTACCATGCCTAGGGTCGGCAGACCTTTCCCCAGAACGCGACAAAAATTTATGAGAACCTTGGATCATTCGTTACTAGTTGGAACATGGCTTGACTGTCTCCAGACCTTCAAGTCCCCTCTGTTTTAATTCGATGGGAATAATGCACCACATCCAGTCGAATGGGGCCCTTGATCTACTGCCTTTCTTATCCTCCTCACTCAGCATTCTCCTTTAATCTGAGGTCGTAATCTTTGGATGTAGAACTCCACTAGCGTCCAGGAAGGCGGGGGCTCCTTTTCACTTCTCTGATTATTTTCGAAAATTTCCAGTCACTCCCTACCTCTCCATTTCATTTTGTTATCTCTATTCTCACAAGCGGCTGCACCCAGCGGAGTTTGAAATGGCTTCGACGCGCGAGCTTTTGAGCGCTAAAGGGCCGGGTGCACGTATATGCATTCTGAGACAGAATAGTACTCCTCTCCTGTAAGACTTGTTATAAATATATTTATCTATGCGAGTATTCTCAGTAGTTGCGCGAGTGCAAAGTACTAATATAAGGTTACCTATGCGAGTATTCTATACAAGCGTATAAGTAAAATGAACAAGAGAAATATACCGAATATCTTACCTCAGTAGTTGCGCAAGTGCAAAGTACTGAGGAAGAAAGGGCTTCTAGCTACCTACTTTATAGTAAAGGAGAACAATGGAATCTAAACTACAATAAGCACATAGGACAATAAAGAGTGGAACAATGAAACTGCACATATATGTCACAATGGGGTGACACGGGGTGACGCGGTTTGCCCCTGGCTTATGCGTTCTCCTCTCACATCTCCCTGTGACAATAAATTCACTGAGAGAGGCGAGTAGTATCTTTTATATTTCCATAGCATGTTGACTGAAAACCATGTAGTGAATCTGATTCTAGGTATTGTATTAATATAACAGTGACAATAAATTCACTAAGAGAGTGAATCTGATTCTAGCTTTCTAAGAGCTCTACCGAACCTTCCCTGCCATATCCCCGAGTTGCTAACAAGGATTATGGGCCCCGCAGACACTTCGCAGAAGCTTTTGGGTGTGGAGAAGCTTGCAACAGATGGAAGTAATTGGCCTCTGTGGCGAGCTACTCTCACAAGTTATTTTGAGTCCAAAAATCTACTCAGGCATATAGAAGGGAGAGCCATTCGACCTCCTGATCTTCCAGTCATGCCCCCAGGCCATATTCTTACAGAAGCTGAGGAAACTCAGATAGAGAAGGCTGGGGAGAAGCTGGAGAAGTATCTTGCCAGAGAAGGACAGGCAAAAACCCAAATAATTGTCTCAGTGTCAGAGTCACTAGCTCTGATGCTACAGAAGAAGCATACAGCAAAAGAAGTCTGGGATGCATTGGTCAATGAAATGACCAAAAAGCCCAAGATGGTCCTCACCAACCTACAGAGACAGCTTCGCAGTATGAGGTGTCCTGAGGATGGAGGCTTGAGAGATCACTTGGACAAGGCCCAAGACCTCTATGCTCGTCTTAATGAGATGGGAGCCAGAATTTCTGAAGGAGAGTTCACGGATATTATCCTTGCGTCACTTCCACCCTCCTATGAGGCAGTTATGAATGCCCTTACCACGTCACTCGAAGAATGTGGAATGCCCTTAGTGCCTGATGATATTATCAGAGTACTAAAGGCTCAATATGACAGGAGAAAGACCCTTAATATTTCACAAGAAGAGCAGGCATTTATTGGTTCATCTACGAAAGGGCAGAAGGGCCAGAAAGACCCGAAGGTGCCTACATGCACTAATTGCCACAAGCCTGGACATGCTATCGAGAGTTGCTGGGCTAAAGGAGGTGGTAAAGAAGGCCAGGGGCCACGTCAGAAAAAGAAAGCTAAAGCCAAAAAGAAGAAGGGCAAATCCAAGGTGAATGTTGCCGAAGAAGGTCTTCTGACGAGGATGAGAGTGGCAGTCCAGCCGCTTTTGCCAATTTTGACTGCTCTAATTTGAGTAGTTTATCCTTGGACACTGTTGTTATCCTTGACACTGGAACGACCGCACATATGACCCCTCACAAGAATTTACTGAGGGATTACAGTCCATTCCCACAGCCACGCACAATTTGTGCAGCCAACAAAGGCACTTTTGATGCCTTCGGTTCAGGCTCACTCGTGCTATCTAATAAAGTTGGAGATAAGACTGTGAACATTACATTGAAGGATACAACGTGCCCAAAATGGCTGTTACCCTGATCTCGATCGGCCGGTGTGATGATGCAGGCTATAAAACACACATAGCTGATCAGAAATGCACAATATCCAATCGTAAAGGCAGGATATTGATGCAAGCACCGAAGCTGAATGGCTTATATCGATTTGACTTACAACACACAAGTTCCAAAGCGCATATATGCGCATCAGCCATGGAGATACATCAGAAAATGGGGCATATTTCACAAAAGTCCCTACAGCATTTGCTCAACCGTGGCATGATATTAGGCATTGAATTGAGCTCAAAAGGTGACAAGGTTGTTTGCGATGCATGCATTCAAGCGAAGATTGCATGTAAATCACTTCCTCAGGAACCCGGAAGCCGATCTTCAAAATTCGGTGACAGAATTTATTCTGATGGCTGGGGACCAGCGAGACACTCTACAATTGACAAGAAATCCTATTATGTGTCTTTCATCGACGACTATTCAAGGGAATCGGTTATCTATTTGATGGCAAACAAATTGGAGGCATTTTCAAAATACAAACTCTACGAGGCTTTGATGCTTCGACAGAGGAACGTGCACATCAAAGCACTCGTTTCCGACAGAGGGGGCGAATACACAAGCTCAGAATTCAAACAGCATTTAGCCAAGCAAGGCACAAAGCATCAGTTGACTGTGCATGGCACCCCAGAGTCAAATGGTGTTGCTGAACGTCTAAACCGAACTCTAGTTGAAAGAGCTCGTGCCATGCTATTGGAATCAAGTCTTCCTAAGACTTTATGGGGCCATGCAATTTTGCACGCCAATTATCTTAAGAATAGGATGCACACAAGAGCTTTTCCAGATAAAACCCCTTTTGAAATGATCCATCACGAGAAACCGAACCTGAAGGACATACACGTGTGGGGAATTGAAGTCTACGTTAAAGTCAAAGAGGGAAACAAACTAGCAGCCCGTGCCAAAAGAGCTCAGTGGATAGGAATCTCTGGACAGAGCCATGGTCACTGCATCTACTGGCCTGACTCTCAGAAGGTTTCTGTCGAGCGGAATGTTATATTTGACTCAGAGATGAAGGGGGGCAAAGCTCCAATCATTTCTATTGAAGAGTCACAGCTACCTACGTCCAGAAAGGTGATACAGGCCATTCAGCGCCACCACCTATGCCTAGTTGCTTAGTCAGCGAGGAGGCAAAGATCGAGGAAATTGACGATAATGAACCAGAGGAACGTCTTGAAGAGCTGCAACCCAGTCAGACTGTTGATGTCAGACCTAAAGAAGCTGCTCCAACAAGGAGAAGCAAGAGGATCTGTCAGCAGCAGGAGCGGCCGGCCCCAAGTGGTCCCATAACAAGATCTCAAGCTAAGAGACATGCTGGTGCAGACATCACTACACTAGCTTATGAGGACATTGAGGACCATCAAGACAAATTATTCGAACAAGATTTATCCTCTGAAACTGACGGCATCAGTGATTATAACCTTGCCATCAGTACACTTTTGACCTCGGATCAAAACAAAGATAAAGTGCTGCCGGGTTTGAATCAGACCGAGCCTAGCAATGCAGATGAAGCCTTAAATGATCCTATGTGGAAAGCATCGATGGATAAAGAGTACAAGGTGCTACTTGACAAAGGTGTATGGGAAGTGGTTAAACCACCTCCTAGGGCAAATATTGTCGGAAATAGATGGGTATTCCTCTGGAAATGCAATCCAGAAGGTGAACCCATTACACCTAGATCGAGGATGGTCGCCCAAGGCTTTACACAAAGTTTTGGAGTTGACTACAATGAAACTTATGCACCTGTTGCTCGGATGACTTCCTTACGGATTATATGCGCCATTGCTGCTAGGAATAACTGGCCTATTCATCAAATGGATGTGGACAGTGCGTATTTGAATGCTACACTGCCCGAACCTATTTACATGAGACAGCCGTATGGATATGAGACTGGAGACAAAGATGATGTCCTCCTGCTGAAGAAAGCACTTTACGGCCTCAAACAGTCTGGAAGGGAATGGTACAAACATCTGAGTGGTGAATTTCTCAAGCTAGGATTCACTAAATCAGCTTCGGATGGAGCTGTATTTTGCAGACGTGGACCGAAGGGACATGCAATCATTGCAACAGCTGTAGACGACCTTACCATCACAGCTGAAAATCAACCAGTCCTTGATGGGGTGAAGCACGACCTTGCCCAGGTCTTTAGTATGAAAGACCTAGGCGAGATCCACTGGCTTTTGAACCTCAAAATCGAAAGAGATTGGAAGAACAAATCGATTGCAATATCCCAAAGTGCATACATCCAGAAAATCATCAAAAAATTCAATCTGGATGATGCCAAAACATTTTCCACGCCTCTCGACCCAGCCATTAAATTATCCAGAGACCAATGCCCTTCTACAGATGAAGACAAGCAGAAGATGTCGAAAATTCCATACAGACAAGCGATAGGATCATTGATGTGGGCAGCAGTAGCCACTCGACCAGACATTGCATTCGCAGTGTCATTACTTTCTCAGTTCCTCGAAAATCCAGGTCCAACTCATTGGAATGCAGTCAAACGTGTCTTTAAATATCTAAAAGGCACGATGGACTACAAATTGACACTTGGGAAAAATCGAGATGGCCTCATTGGGTATTCAGATGCGGATTGGGCTTCACAAGAGCACAGGCACTCATACTCGGCTTATATTTTTCAGATTGATGGAGGGACAGTATCATGGAGTTGTCAAAAACAATCCATAGTAGCCCTATCATCAACTGAAGCCGAATTCATTGCCCTGACACATGCGAGCAAAGAAGCCTTATGGATGCGCCACTTTATTTCTGAAGTATTCCAACCGCTGAATTATCCCATCAAACTTTATTCAGACAATCAATCAGCCATTGCCATCATCTATGGCACTCAACAACACATGAGGACCAAACATTTCGACATTAGATTATATTTCATCCGAGATATAGTCGAAGATGGAGAAATTAAGCTTGTGTACCTACCAACGGAACACATGCTAGCCGATCTTCTCACTAAAGGACTTCCTAGTCCTAGAGTGAGAATCCTCAATGAGAGAATCGGAATATATTAAGCTTGAGGGGGCGTGTTGGGTGCATTTATGCTCCTGCACCAAAATCAAGCATAATATATTCGATTTATTGTATGGTGTTTCAATTTCCTCTCACATTGTTCTTGTACCATGCATTCACTTCTCTGGTTATTTTCGAAATTTTCCAGTCACTCTCTACCTCTCCATTTCATTTTGTTCTCACAAGTGGCTGCACCCAGCGGAGTTTGAAATGACTTCGACGCGCGAGCTTTTGAGCGCTAAAGGGCCGGGTGCACGTATATGCATTCTGAGACAGAATAGTACTCCTCTCCCAGTGAAAATAAATTCACTGAGAGAGTGAATTTGATTCTAGCTTTCTAAGAACTCTACCGAACCTTCCCTGCCATAACCCCTAGTTGCTCACAACACGCTCAATGCTCACGCCAACTTACTGCCGTTCCCGCTACTCGTAGATAAGCTCATCCACAAGGCCGCCACAAGATTATCCTGCCTCCCTGAGAGGCACCCCCTGTCCCCGCGAGTAAGCCGCGCCGCCTCGAGATACGTCAGAAGGCATCGCACGCAGATGCACGAGATCCTGCACGCGTACACCTCGAGCCGAACAGAATGGAGAAGATAAACACGGTAATGAGAGGGCCAAAGTGGGCCCCGGCCTTCCGAATCCAGATACCTACGGATGAAAAGAAATCCATAGCGGAGCTGAAGAGGGACAGGGCGCAGGTACAGGTCTACTTGGACGGATCGTGCATCGACAGAGGGTAGGGGCGGCAGCAGTACTATACAGGGAAGGGAGGGAGCAGCAGGTGGTCCGCCTCTACCTGGGCCCGGAAGAAGAACACACGGTCTTCGAGGCGGAGCTGGTGGGAGCGGCGCTGGGTGTGAAACTACTGAACAGAGAGAGGAGCGGGAGTTACATGATAGGTATGGACAATCAAGCTGCAATACTAACCACAAGGAAAGAAAAACAGATGTCGGCTCAATACCTCCTGGACGCCCTGCACAGACAGATCGAGGGCATCGCACAGATGCAGCCGGAAGCCACGATCCTCATGAGGTGGACGCCGGGGCACAAAGGGATCAGAGGGAACGAGAGGGCGGACAAGGAGGCGAGGGGCAACAGCAGCGAGGAGTGGTTCATCCCAATAGAGTGCAGAGGGCCCCTGCCAATAAGCAGATCGGCAGAGATACAAAGACATCAGAAGGAGCTCAGGCGCAGGGCCAGAGCTGTATTTGCCAGATCCCCGAGGTCAGTGCTCGCGCACGAGATCGACAGAACGATGCCATCCGCGACCTTCGCGGAGCTGATGGAGGGGCTAGCGCACAGACAAGCGGTGCTGCTGATCCAACTTAGAACAGGACATGTGCCCCTGAACAAACACCTCTACAGAATCGGAAAGGCGGACTCACCAACGTGCACGAAGTGCAGGTGAGCTGACGAGACGGTACACCACTACCTCTTCAGGTGCCCAGCCTACAGCGGCCCATGATAGGAACTCGAGAGGACCCTAAAGCAGGAAGCGAAGGCGGTAAACACCCTACTAGCCAAACCGAAAGCGATGAGACCATTGTTCAAGTACATACAGGACACGAAGCGTTTCGAAGGAACACACAGGAGCATGGACACAAGAGACGAGGGAGGCCGGGACAGAGGCAACACAAGGCTGATGAGAGATAGCCGGTGAGGCAGAGGCACAGATGAACGGAAAAGCAGACGAGAGAAGTAGGGAAGGACAAGGGGAAAGGGGACAGAGATGAGGGAGTAGGGACACAGGGCAAGGAGACACAACATGACAAGGCAGGGACGCAGAGGAGTGAACTAGCGGCGAAGGGAAGGAGCGGAGGAAGAGAGAAAGAATGAAATGGAAAACACGCAGCGCACAGAGCGCAAATCCCACCCCGCCAACGCAGGCACGGACAAGCCCAGGGCTTAGCCCAAGGAGCACTAGCGGAGATAGAGAAGGACGGGCTAGATAGAACAAATGTTGACAAGGGCTAATGTACAAGCGCCTTACATAGGGCCCACCCCAAAAGATGAAAAATTGGATATAAAAAAAAAAAAAAAAAAAAAAGACTGGGGGCAACAGCGATCAGGGACCGAACAACTTGATGTATGGAAAAAAAGACCTTACCAATATTGTTGATACGTCTACAGCATGCAAGCGGCAGTTCGTCGATGTGTTGTCACCTGTGAGGCTTGCATGGGGTGTCAGCATGGAATGGCGGCAGACCATACAGAAATTCGTAAGCAATGACGTCCAAAGCCCACTGAAGATGGCGTCATTAGCTGGTCAAGTTATCCTTGGTTCACTTACCCAATCAACTGTAGGATATGACAATGGTGTGGATGCAGATGTGCAAGTGCGAGACACGAGATGGGCAGAAGACAAAAACGCAAAAGATCCTAGCTGACGCATGACCGTGGTGTTCTTGTTATTTGTGCTTTTGATATACTTAGCAGCCTGCTCGCCGTCGACAACTGGCATATGCAGGTCCATCAGTATACAGTCGAACTCTACACTGCAGTCAGCCTTCCTTCACCCTAATCCCTCACTGATGTCCCCCAAGGCAACGCTGATCGCTTGGGCGCCATCCGCAGCAAGTATGCACCGACATCCCATTTGTGTTAGCCAGTAGCAGCAGAACGGCCTTGGATGCCTAAGCAGCCAGACGGCGCTAATGCACAATCTCGCTGTAGGGAAGACATTGCGGAATGTCTTCTCTACAGCGAGATAACGACGGTCGTCATCTTGGATTTTCTCTCTACCACCTTCTAAAAATATATTGCGAACTTGAAGCTTGAGGATTAAACTCAGATTTATGATAAAAATGGATGGCAGAAGCTGGGCTGGGCTGTGGATTAATTGGGATGTGCTCGGAGGATGGGAAGCGGTGGATGGGGAGCTGCGCCACCAGTTGGGTCTTTTGGAAGGGGAGTGGCGTTGGCGTTGTCGATTCTGGTACCAGCTAGGGTGTACGTGCGACCTGGATGGCGCTGTGGGATTTATGCATGAAGTGCTTCCACTTACAAACAGAAAGTAAAAAGGTTGCATGCCGTTAAGTAATTCGCTCGAGGTGGCCTTGCATGAGATAAATATTTCTTACTTTTCTTTACACAGAACTTGTGTTTCTTTTTCCTCACGATGATCAACTTGGTAAGGTTTGCAGCGTGCAATCAAAGTTGATCAAGCCTTGATATTATAACATGGCCGCAAACCTACCGTTGCCCAAAATACATGGTCCATATATTGCAATTGACTCCCATCAGGAAAATGCCAAAAACCTGGTAGCCGAGCCCAAAAATACGTTGGCCAATGGGCGCTACTGCTGGCCACGTAACTTGGGCCTGCCTATGTAGCCTGCGTAGGCTGACGTATATCGCAGATGCCTCCGTAAGCTGCATAGGCCGACATACTAATGCTGGATCAACGTAGTCTACACGGCTGGGTCACTAACAAAGGCCATGATATAGGTTACGTGTATGGTGAGATATGGTGAGGGCATTATCTCCCTCCAATCCACTCCAGGCGCGGTACTCAAATCAGGTTATTGTCACGCTATCCATGTTGCGGGCCCCCTGCACATGAAAACATGGCAAATACTACTTGTCGAACAGGTACAGCGATGTGCATGTGGCCACTAGGTGACTCATAGATGACTTCACGTTCATCCTTCTCTGCCGTATGAGCGCCAGGTGCCCATCTACTTTGCCTTTCGTATACTATCATACTGCATCAATCGTAGGAAGAGTATTTCCCAACGAATTAAGAAGCCGCCCAGTGTAGTAACTGGTTTGGACAAAGTATGCCTTTCATTCTGTTACCTCCCTTGGTTCCTACTAATGTAATTGCGCGCAGAATGCTGTATCATATGCCGGACCTCCTTCACGCTCCACCTCTGCCTCATCTATTGCTTCTTCACCGTCAAGGGCTAGTCAGGCAACACTGTTGATGCCGGGCAGGAATTCTATGCCTAGTCAATTGTGTACAGCTTTGATTTCTAGCGTGGATCAAGCTTTGTCCGATTCTTCAGAAGCATGGCCACAGAACCCGACCAGTCAATTTGATCTTGGAACTCCTTTGTCATCGCTCGGTTCAGACGACAAAAAGCCTGTGGACTCGACTAGTGACCGAGCCGTTACATGTCTTGTTGCAGAAGATAACCCAATCGGCCAAAATATTCTAGAGACCCTATATGCATCATACTTACACAGCACTCGGTCCACGAATCAGATATCGGGACGTCCCCGACGACCATGATTCCGGATGTCCAGATTGCCAACGACCCTGACAGCCTGGACCATGCCAATGAAGAACATAATGAAATGATGGGCGATGAGATTGAGAACATCTGGGCTTACGACGTGGATCCATTCAAGCCCTCACATAGCCCTCCAACAGACAGCGACGACACGAGTGATGGCAGTATGTCACCACGTGCTCGTGCGACGTCTGAGCTGTCCTCCCATCAACCAGATCACCAAAATATCAACACTACACAGGCCTTGCCAATGCCGGATGTGCCCGTCACAAACTTGGAAAAATATGTCGAATCTCACCCCCAGTGGTTCGTTCGTTCCATCCTTATTTTGGTCTCATTCCTGCACACCAGGCACCACCTGTCATTCAGGGCGTGTGCAGTTCTCCTCTGGTGTCTGCGAACTCTATTTGTTGCATTGAATCTCATACCGCACGATGACGCCATGCCGGTGACCTTAGGCACAACGATGACATGTTTGGGGTTCCATGATCGAATAACCCAATTGGTTATTTGCCCTAGTTGTCGGTCAGTATGTGGTCCACCTCTACTGAATCCCATCCTTGATGAGCAGGGAAAATGCCAGGCCTGCGATTCCATTTTATATGCCGGTATCTCTGAGACCTACTATCACACCGAGGCCACCAGCCACCGCCCTTTCAAAAGGTCTCCCAAACCCAAGGTCATAGCACCATTTGTATCACTTTATGACCTGCTCGCCGAATTCCTATCTCGCCCTGGAATGGAAGAACAGGTCAATGCTTGGCATCTGCACCCTAGAGAGGGATCCAAATACCGTGCAATCTGGGATGGCAATGTGTGGAAGACGATTCGTGATTCTGATGGCAACCTATATTTTGGTGATCGAGACGATTCCGCGCTGCGATTAGCAGGGGCTTGTGGCTTAGATTGGTATGTCCTCATATTACTCATCGTCTCAATTTGGACTAATATAACCGGTCTAATATCACTGTTGTGCCTTTTCAGGTTCCAGGCCAGACGTGGGGATCTATCGCCAAGTCACTCGTCTGGTGTTGTCTCATTTTCTATAGCGAACCTGGCACCAGAACTCAAGTAAATGGTGTTTTTCTTTCGTTGTATCCCATGTTTACATGTTTGACTAGGTACCATGTGGAAAACATGCTCATACCTGTTATGACAGCTGGCCCAAAAGAGCCCACAGCCGACGAACTCCAATTCTATCTCAAGCGGATTGTCGAAGAACTCATCATGTTGTACACGAGAGGGATCATTATCAAGACACCGCTATACCCAAATGGTATGTGTCTCATATATTTAGCTGATGTGTTTGTTAATGAGCTATCTCTAATAGGTTGACTCATCCGATTTATCTGTATCGGAGTCGTATGTGATCACCTTGCGGCTGTCAAGATGTGTGGATTCGGAGACCATGGCCATACAATATTGCCCTGTACATGGTGTGTTGTCACTCAAGAGGAATTTTCTCTGATGAGGCTTTGTGTAATGGTAAGAACGGCATGTAGTTCTCAGCGTTCTCAGCCATTTTGAGCTCAATTGTTTGGCGAACAGGGTTTCCAGAACGCAAATTACAACAGCATCTTGATCTGGCCCATGAATACGCCACTCTTAGCGATCCCACAGCTCACAAGGCATTTGCAAAGGCACAAGGCGTGAGGTGGTATGAACTTGCAAAACTGCCGTATTTCAATCCTATCACCTAGATCCAATGCATAATTTACTTATCGGTGCGTCTCGTCTGTATTATGTTCTGCACAGCTTAAACACTAGTCACTTGTACTCAGGCATCATCAAAAACCATTGGTATGCGCTATGGATAGCCGGCAATACCCTTTGAGGGAATACAGGCAAGACCAAGCGGGAGCTTGGTATCATTCATTCTTATCTTGACAGTGTAAGTCTCTCAACCTTATCTCTGATAGCTGTACACTGCTGAGCCTCTCTCACAGTTTGACATGCCATCTTTTGTGGGACGACCAGCTATGCAAGTTGGAGAACCGGCAGGTGGAAGCCTTTCTGCCGACACATACAAAGGGCTCAGTACTGTTTTTTTACCAATCATTGTAAGTTGCAAACACAATAATATTAATGGTATTGGTGATCTAATTACATTAAATATCTGCTAGTTCCCCTTAGTATGGGATGAGTGTCTCACAAAAGCCCAGAAGGAATATGATGTAGCTATGGCCTCCTTCACGCAACGGATGAAAGAATGGGAAAGGAAGCACGGTGCAAGATATCAGGCTCGGTTCAAATCTCAAATGGCGACTCAACCAATAGGGGATGGTGGCGAAACTGGAAGTATGACTCATCAAAGCCAGGTCGACGACCATCCAGGTCAGAGTGCCACCAGGAAATCACGCAAAATCGTTGAGCCTCCCAAGAAGCCCTCGCCGCGCATGTTACTGGGGGAAGACCAAATCTTCCTCAAGCTTGCCACTGCTACAAAAATCTATACACAATACGAACTAACGGATGCAGAGGTTCGACGGGCTGAAGTGCTAATGAGTGAGTATCTTTTGGAGTATAAATCCGTGCATGTGACATGAATCCAAAAAACGCTAACACTGAAACAATGGAGTGAGCAGGTTTATGGTATCAAGAAGATGAAGCCGAACCATCACTATGTTGTGCACTTGCCTGCGCAGATATATGACTACGGCCCTGTTTATGGGTTCTGGTGTTTTCTGGGAGAACGGCTTAATAAACTCCTGAAGAGTTTTAAGTCAAACAATTGGGGTGGTGGACAATTGGAGGTCAGCATGGTTCGTGAATGGGGTCGGGATGTCCAACTTCAGGAAACCGTGAGTTGCGCTTAAGAACCTAGTCATTGGCCGTCTCTGTCATCTTTATAGATGCATCTCATATCCACAAGCCCCACAATGGGTGATGAGTCACTCATTACTCAACACTTGCTCAGAGGATCGTCCGACCCACGAGGGACCATAGAGGCCATTGCCTCGGCACACCAGGATGCATTGGATGATTGTGAGTACATAATTCATATTTGGATTTGATCTCACACTAGTGCCCACGCATAGCGACACATACATCAGGAGTGATTCATGGCCCTCTGATAAAGAACAAGCACTTTCTTCCTAAGTCTTCACACCAGGCACTTGCAGCTTACTATAATAATGTCACAGCAGGCAATAACGGACCACATATTTATCTCACCCTGGATCATGCCGCCCCACGGAACGCTAGCTATTTGTCACCAGCAGCCAACTATTACACGTATGTTATCAGGACCGGACAGCGTTTCACGGCCTTGTCCAGGGATGCGGCCGCTACTACCCGATTCTTGTCCCTTGTGAAGGCCCACGTGATGGAGGAATGGAAGTATGGAGAGATCGTAAGCCTGTTTGAACATAGCCAGTCGACAAGGGCCCCCATGATTTTTGCCGAGATTGCATGGTTCGAAACGCTAGATACAGTCCCTATTCAGCAGGATGCCTGGGCTGACTTGTAAGTAAAAATTCCCCTGGATAATCCTCTAGGAGTTCATCACATCACACAGCCCAGAAATCGATGTCAACTTCCATTTGCTCAATACTTACGTGAAATTTGATCCGAAGATTGCAGTTATTCCATTTGGAGACATCCATTGTCATGTGGCCCGTGGAGTATACGATAGTTCAGACCCTCCACAATGGTTCACTGTGACCCTTGACAAGGTATTGTGTTCCTGCATGCAGACTAGAGACACACTAATATTGATGAGGATAGATGAGTCCAATTCTTCATTGATAGTTGCTATCACTGCTGGGGTCCGCAGCCCTGTGATTCACGATAGGAAGAGATCAGCAGCGAGCACTCACTTTATCAGAACTGGCCATGGCCATAACGTTGATCGGCCATTCCACCGCCTCCTGCTGCCCGTCTGCGCCCGTGACAACCTGCCTTCCCCATACGATCGATGCGACAAACTGCTCATGCGGTTCAATCTTCTTCACGCACCGTCCTGTCTTGAGATCCCATATGCGGACAGTGTGGTCATCGGCGGCAGAGAGAAGGTATTTTCCACACGGATGGAAAGTCAGGGCCCGCACCCAATTATCATGGCCAACCTGCTAGCAATGAGAAGAAGAAGAAAGAGTCAATCAGAGAAATGCCCTCACAAACGTCCACAAGCACTGCCCCATCAATGCATCCCAAATTTTAATAGTTTTGTCTCGGGAGCCCGTCGCTACGAACGCAACACCTATGGCGTTGATTTTATCAGTACATGTGTTGGCTGGCTGCAATGACCGTAACAGCGCAAAGTGTTAAAACACGATTTAGACAGGATCAATGGTTACTCGCCTGGGCGACCAAGTCGCGGATAGAGGGAAGGGAGACCACAGGCGCAAAGACAGCCACCTCAACTACGTTTTCGTGTCCACGCATTTCTGCCTTCGTAGCGCCTGACTCCACGTCTAATATCCATGCGGTCTGTGAAACTTGAGACCTTGATCCAATTGACCATATTCGCAGCGACTTACATGATCATTAGAACATGTGAGAATCAATTTCCCATCTAAGCTTGACAAGGTGCAATGAATCCAATCTGTATGGGAGTTTAAAACTTTGATGCAGTGTCTGCGAGAGGAGGTCATGCAGGGACGCAAGTTTCTAAATCATGCGTACGTCGATGCTATGCTCCATATCCTGACTGTCTGGTCCCTGCTTGCGCTCACAACACGATCGTCGCCCAGCAGAAATCGGGCAGAGGAGACGGAATGTTCACGGATGGGGTGGGGACAAGAATACATTGTATCATCTCTATTGTGCGCGACGCGCAACATGCAGCTGAGGAATAAGTTATGTTTCCCCGATATGAATAATCCCTCTCCGTACGTCCCTGGTCCCTCTAATCCTCCACATGCCCACTTTCATGATCTTCTTCTCCGTCATCAGCTCCATCACCAACTTGTTTCAGAACCTGCAGGATGTTGATCTCTTTGAAGTCGTCGAAATTGGGAGGGTTGTCAAATGAAGACCATGACTGTACGTACTCTCCATGCTCACCTTCCTTCATCTCAAACCACCATGGCTCGTTGATCATGAAGGGGTACGGAGCAGTTAAGGCAGGTTCGCGAGTGCTTCTACCCAACTTCTTGATGCACTTATACTTGGAACTCTGACGCTCAGCCGAACTGAGGGAGAGATAGTGGATACGGCTGAGCTCATGTAAGAGGCCGGATGCCTTTATTTCAAATGGTGTTATTCCATGATGATTTAGTCACGGTGTGCACTTACATAATCATTGCGCCATTATGGTCTTACCACCTCCAGCAGAGCAAGATCATCATGAAGCTTGATATCACCAGTGATTCCCAGACGATACAGGCAGCTTGTCCGCCATGCCGTCATGGCTTCTTGCCTCTCGTGTGCAGTCTCATGCTTGTTTATTCCTTCTGGCTCACTATCCTCATCCGACATCCAGTCGACATGCAGGACTGCTGTTGGATTGAAGCCATAATTGGCTACAAATTGGGGAACTGTGGCAAGTTGCCATCCCATCTTCTGCAGGTCTATATGTGAGACATTCATTTCAGCTCCGAATGTCAGAGTCACTCACGTCCTCTCACCTGCACCTGTGATGGGAATTTTTTCGGTTAGTTTGTTCCATCTTTTTCTTGAAGCTATCTGTCTGTGCCTGATATTTTGTAACGTAGCCCCGGAACGTTGTCTTAGCAAACTCGTAGAGCAAAGCCCACTTGAACGGGACGGAAGAGTACAGGTTGAGGACAATGTCAGGTGGATTATCCTGATGTGAAGGTGAGCTAACACGACAGTGATGCTTGAGCGTATAACTTACATTTATTTCATGCACAGTGAGATCGGCTGTCTTGCCAAGTATGGCGCTATTAGTTTGGTGGTTTACATCTTCGGTGAAGTTGGGCGTCATTAGTTCCATTCCACTTTCATCTAACCATGGATCAGCTCCAGGTTCAAGAGGATCCGGCAAAGGAATTGGATCGGCAAATTTTTTCCGCATAACCCGTATTCCAGTGAGGTCCTTGAAGATCCTACGCATGATATTCTTTGGTAATGTTTATTCAATGTAACCAACTACGTTGTAAGAGTATTCACCTGCAACTCGCCCTTAAGCTCTTTTTCCTGCTTAGTTAGGTCCTTCAACTTCATTTTGGCAAGAAGACGACATTTGTCGTGATTCGATGTCGGCACCACCCCACTGCCCTTCCTGCCGCTAACACGCTTCAAAGATCGTCCCCTTTGAGGCAGCTGCGATCGCCTGCTTGTGGATCGCATTGGAGACCCCCCAGCTTCATCATTCGATTCATCTATGGGGTGCAACCAATTTATAAATCCACACGCGTGTATTGGTGTGACGCACCTTCTCCCACTCCACCCGGTTCGCGTGCATGTCCCTTCAATGCTGCAGCAAGATCTATTTCCACCCGACCATGAGTACTAGGCATGGCCGGCGAGGTAAGCGGCCGTCATGCTTCTTTGATGATTCCGGGGCAACTCACTTTACAGGGAGTTTGTTCAAAGGGCCGTCAATACTATATGAGCAACTGTGAGTAATTGACACCAGACTGGGATGTCGTAGTCATGCTTACCGTCCCGTCTTTGTAAGAATGTGATTGCTGTGTGCATCACCATCCCCTAAGATAGAAGTCATCTTAAACTGGCACCTTTATGTAAGCGGGCGCTTAGGTCACGTGATGTGCCAAATCCTCGCCTCGGGGATTTTTTTTTTTTTTTCCCGACATGTTCTATAATATAATTAGTGACATTGAATCATATTACATGAATTCCTTGTCCAACTCAGACATAATGTTTGGAGGTAAAGTACGATGGGCATGGTATTTACGGTTTGCCCAGACAGCTTGTGCCCCATTCAACCCTTTTTTGTAGGCATCTATAAATTGGGCCGTAGAAATTCAATAACCTATTAGCATACCTGTTGAGGAGTTAGAATCTGCTGATAGGAAACAATTCTCACACACCTCTGAATCTGTACCAAGGGGACATCATCTAGACAGCCGCGACCCCTGAGGCCTGAATGTGTGAACGGGGTCAAGCACAACCTGCCGGGCGGTCAAAGTGACGACTAAGTAAGCGGCCTGCAGTGGAACTCACCTAGTGTAAGGTTGTACCTATCTAAACCCCGATTTAAGCAGTAGAAATGTGTAGCAAGGGCCCCAGAGCGGTTTGAAGCTTTTTTCGTGCATCGTCCAAAGGTTTGAAAAGCTGACAAATAGGTCACGTGACCTATCACGTGACCGCCAAATTCCATCGGTCGAAAAACTGAAATTGCAGGAAATCATTCTAGGACATTGGAAAAATAGTTTGATATTTTTTCTATGTCACATTTTGAATGCTATATATCTCCTCAATAAATATAGATATATCCTAAGTCTCTCCTAAGGATTGTAGGTAGACATGTCCCAAAGAGACTCTAGGAAGCCATTTGGCAAAAAGTGTTTGCCTTCGAGTGTTATTGAGCTCACCGTTGGACTGTGCTCAGCTTACATAAGGGGTGCCAGTTTAAGATGACTCTATCTTATGTCATTCGCAGTGCGTGCATTTGGAGAAGCTAGAAATGATATTGACGAAGGTGAGTGAGGTCTTACCAGTGCCGCAATCTTACCAGATGTTATAGCATTATTTGCAGTTTTCTTAGCAGTCTTAGTAGAAGTGCTGCCGACTAAGAGAGGAGATGATAAGTGCGTCGTAATAATTTATTGACATTGGATCATGTGTCACTTACCAGATACGCTAGTGGGCTTAGAAGGGACAGGCTTCGGTCTTACGGTGTCTTCCTCCACCGGGGCGGCACGGGCAATTTTCGTCTGAAAGAGCTTAGAAGGGCTGGTTAGGCTAGAATCACTCTCAGGCTCGGTCTCAGATTCCTCTCCAGCAAGATGCTCCTTCCAGAATGCCTCACGCGCATCGGCCATTAGCCTGCACCAGTCGCGGTGCAGTGCGGCACTTTTCAGGGTCGGCGGGGGCTTGCCGTATGGGTCAGGTGGGAAGGGGTTGCTCTCCTGCATGAGCTCTAGCGGTGGTACAGGTGCAGGTAGAGGAATGGTCTCTTGTGGATGCATTTGGATTTTTCTTTTAGATGACGCAGTGCATTTATATTACTTGTATTGGAGCAGAGGTCTAGTACGGGAACCCTGGCTAGACGACTTCAGCAGGAGCTGAGAGGTCGTCGTACAAGCGTAGGCTACTTATACTACAGAGCCCGTTGTGTCATGATGATAAGAAACGGAATGAAGGGATAAGAGACATGGAGGGAGTAAGCAACATATGATGGTTGACACATGGAAACAAGACGACACGTAGTGGATTGGGCATCGGTCAAGTATCACCGGATTCACAACAACTTGATGACGCTGCGCGTGTGTATGTATGCGGGAATTGGTGGCATTTGTACTCTAATTAGTACATGAGCTTTCAATAGCATGAGCACATTCTGACTATGATAAAAAGGGCTGTGTCTATGTGTACTAAGGTAAATGGGTTACGAGTTAAATGTTTGTGTGCATAGGTTTGCTGTAACTTGGATCTGAATAGGTGTATGGCCCATAGGATGAGGAGTTCATGAATTCATGCCATAATATATATATATAATTTGGAGTGACAATCAAAATCATATTTCTTTGTGCATCCGCAGACTAATCCAAACTGCACGCGTTAGAGGCGTCAGTTTACCCGCCGTTGTTGAACTCAGAATACCCCCGAACGCCCGCAGTAACTCAGCTATTTGCACATATTCGGACTACAAATACTAACCCGTAAAACGCGGTGCTAGTGGAAGAACTTCATAAACCCACAGCGCCATCCAGGCCAGGTCGGACGTCCGACCTGGTGCCGGAATCGACAGCGCGAACCCGCTCCCCTCCCTTCCCAATAAGCCCGGGCCCAACTTGAGGCTCCGCTTCCCATCGCTCCTCCGCTCCCCACCCTCCGAGCTCCCAGGCCGCGGCGGATGACTTGTTCAGCATCTTACTGTAACGCACGAGAAGCGCATTCCGCTGCATTCATACGAAACGAATTGATCCACAGCCCAGCCCAGCTGCATCAATGCATGAGTCGATCATGCATCACGCATCACGCATCACGGACCATGACTCGGTGGGCGTGTTGGATCGTCGTCAAGTGACTCAGTCTCGTGGCGGTGGCCCGGGAGACGCGACGCAGACCCACAGAGGAAGAGAACCACCAACGTGCCGGGTGTTGTGGGTGGGGAGTCAGAGTTAGCTACGAAGGGGATATCATGGGGGGCAAACCGCAAAATACAGTACATGTGCATTTGCGTGTGCGCGACGCGTTATTTGTACCTCACGGCTCGGTGGCAACAAAGGAGTGCGGGAAGCACCGGAAACGACGTACAACCAGCTCAGCTGACTGACTCCGATGCATCTGACCCCCCAGTTATTCGGTGGAAATACAAAACCACGTGCTTGTACAGTGTCGCCCCGTCCTGGCGTCGTCGCGTCGTCGGTGGCCCTCCTCACTTGTCGTGTTATATAAGTAGCGATGACTCGGCACCTTTCAACTCGCAGGTTCCTCACTATATTCGAAAGAATGCCTGGCCACGACCGGCATCATGGATCGCAACAAAATTTCATTATTTTTCGCATCACCGACCCCACCTCCGCTCCGTGCCATTGTCATACTTATATATATATATATATTTCCTAAAAAAAAAAGAAAAAGGGAGGCTTAAGAAAGGGAAGATTTGCCGTGCATGGGTTCCAACGACGCGTTTCCTTCCTCCGACAAGAGAAGGCTGAATGACGGACAAAACAAAAAAAGGAATAACAAGTGACGCGCGATGGGAATGGGGTAGGTAGTAGTCGATGTCGATGCGGGGGGTATAAGCCTGAGGATGGATGGGTACTGGGTAATGGGTAACGGGCAATAAAAGGCGAGCGCGGTGTGTGTGGTGTATGGTGTATATGGGTGTCGGGTGTGGTGTGTGTGCGCGATAAAGGCGCTAAGACGTAAGGCGTGTGTTGTGCTCGGGTGCGGGCGATCAAATATTCAATATCTAGGTGGAGCGGAGCACGTGGGAAGAGAGAGAACAAAAACGAAAGGAGGAGGAGGGGTCCGTCGTGTCGCAAAAACGCAAAGTGAGGGGGGTCCGTCGCCCGTCATATGTACTGCAATTTGTCCTGGTCCCTTCATGCGAGGAGGGTGCTGAGGACGGCGAGCGCGCCTAGCGCCGCAACGCCAGCCCGGAGCTCGAACTCGACGCGGCCCGCCCCGCTCTGTCGCAACAGCAAAGCAAAAACATCATCAGCACAGCACTCTCCTCTCCTTCACCGAAACACATCACTCTCACCGCTTTGCCCCCGCTCCCGCTCCCACTGCCACTCCCCCCGCTCCCGCTCCCGCTCGCGCCATTCCCCCCGCTCCCGTTCGCCGACCCGCCGCCCGAGCTCGAGTTGCCCGAGCTCAGCTCGGAGCTGAGCCCGTGGAGGTAGTTGCCCGTCCAGTTGCTCGTGAGCGTCATGAGCGTCTTGTTCGCCGCCGTCTCTTGGTACACGTCCTGCGGCTGCTTCCCGAGACATTGGTTGATGGATTTGAGCTGGTAGGGTGGATAAGATAAAGATAGTGAGTATATATGTATGTGGTGGCAGGTGGCAGGAAGGGAAAAGGAGAAAGAGAAGGAGGTGGGGATGGGGATGGGGATAGTCAGATGAGCGAGCTTTGCGCTCGAAGGTAGCTGAGATAGGTGTCTGCAGTGCAACCCAATGCATAAAGCCAAATGCCTCAAACATCATTTGTAGAAATAATAAATTAGAAAAAGAACCCGAGATAGTTCACGAACTAAAGAAGATAGGATGAGTAAGAATGAGAGACGCACGTTGAAAGGCGGGTTGTGCTGCAGCGCAGAAGGGATCGTGTACCCCGTAGCGAGGTCCACAGTCTGCTGGTACAGATCGTGCTCCAAGACAATGAATCCAGTATTGAGCATCCTAATGACGGCCGAAACAGTAAGCTAATGACGGGCGTATAATGGTGCATGTACACTCACGAAGCATTTGCCAGAATAGTCTGGAACTGGGCATACGAGGATTGCCCCGTCGCCTCCCCCCCGGGGATCTTCCAGTCGTTCGTGTCGAACTGGTCGCCGGTTTGCGCTGGAGAAGGAACAACGACAACGATGGGTTTAGGATGGATGGTCGGGACATAAGGAAAGGCCAGCAGCACTCACGGTTGCGCGTCCAGATGATGGGCTCCATCCCCATCCCCAACGCGATCGCCCGCACGCGGTCGTCCATATCACCATAGGGCGCGCGGAACGTATTGGGCGTCACACCGATGATATCCTGGAAAAAAAAAGAGGAAAAAAAAAAGGCAAAGGTAAGCGCTTAATTCGAAAAGTTCTTATGGCACGCGCACCTTGATGATCTCGCGGGTGTAGCCGAGTTCGGCGACGATCTCGATGTTGGAGAGGGTGGTGAGGTACTGGTGGAACCACGTGTGGACGGAGATCTGGTGGCCGGCCATGTACTCTGCCTGGAGGATGTCGGGGTGCCAGTACGCGCTCGTCCCGACGACGAAGAAGGTGGCGTCCAGGTTCTGCTGCTTGAGGTAGTCGAGCACCTGTGGAATGAATAGTTTAGAAAAGTGTGAAAATGATAAAGGAGGAGTCAAAAGGTGATTTTACTGACAAGAGGCGTGTAGGGACTGGGGCCGTCGTCGAAGGAGACGCCCCAGTCCATCTTGGTGGGGCAGCTGACCACGTCGACGTCGCGCGTGCAGCCGCCGCATGTCCACCAGCAGCGCGTGGTGTCGGCCGCAGCCTGCGACATGCGCATGAGAACACGTCCATCATGGTAAGGCGAGAATGCATGGACAGACCTGGGGATTCGAGGCGCATAGCGCGTGGTCCTGGGTGACGGGAATGTCGGGTATCATGACGCCGTCGAGCTCCTTCAGCCACTGTGTGACCAGCGGCGTGTCGGTGGGCGCGACCTGGGTCGGCGGCGGGTACTTGGAGCGATCGAGGGGCGCTAGTGCAGATAACAAAAAGGTCAGCGCGGCTGCCACATGGGCAGGTAGGTATACGCACTGGTGGGGAGCGGGGGCGCGCCGGCGACGGGGGGCGTCGCGCCGGGCGCGAAGGTGGTGGAGAAGGTGGGCGTCGCCTGGCTGGGCATGCCGCTGAGGATGACGCTGAGCGGGGGAATGGCGGGGTTGGTGGCGGTGAGGGTGCTCGGGGGCAAGGAGGAGAGGGAGCCTGATCCTGATCCCGCGGGCGGGGCGGACGCGGCGGGCGCGCTCGCTGCGGCCGCAGACGAGCCCGACGCACTCGCGTACTGGCGTGCGTGCAGCGCGCGCTCGTGATGCGAACGCTTGATGTGCAGCGGGTCGGTGGTGTGCGCCGATGCTGCCAGCGGGTGCAGAAAAAGGAGGGCCAGGCCCAGGGTGACTTTTGTCGCCATCGTGTGATGTGGAATGTGTGAATGTGGGATGTGTGAATTGTATGTCGTCAAGTAAGATAATATCTAGTAGAGAGCTGTGGGGTGAGCGAGTGTGGTGGCGGGCTCTGCTGCCAAAAGTAGACGGAGGTGGTGAAGACGGGAGGTGGTGGGAGACAAGCTGCGAAACTCCGCAAATGAGCGGCGCTTGCAGACAAAAAGGGCCGATGCCGACGTGCCGGGCACCCCCAGATCAATCGGACTAAGCTACCGTGCCTGTGGATGCCTTCGGCGAGCGCGAAGTGCAACAGCAACGGTCGCTGGAGCCCAGTTCGCAATTGTCCTCGAAGGAATGACCCTCCTGGACACCTAGCCTCACACATTCTGGCAATACTGGTTTATGTAAAGAAAGGTATATTTACCTCAGTGTCTAAACATAGAACCACGAGGCGACCCTGCAAATAGAACAAAGAGCAAACTAACTCAACATTCAGATGACAAATTAGGTAGCCATCTCCAGACGTCATTCCATCGCTACAGACCATCGTGACTTTCCCGCCTGGTCAATCTTTATCCACGTATATTATGTACGTGACTGCGTTTTGGTGCGGATTCCACCTATTATTTGTGGGCCGACCACCACTAAGTACGTGTTGTCTGCGCTTGTCTTAATACACTAGAGTAGCATACAATTTACAGCCGAAGCAGTATTTAGTCTACATGGGTGACAAGGTCTTCCACGTGGGCACAGCAGGCAACTGGTAATCCGTTCGAGTGCAGCGGTACACTGCCCAGAAGGGCGGCCGACAGCAAGACCAAAATCGTTTATGTAAAGAAATGTATCTCAGAGCACGTGACGTGTCTAAACATAGGATGCACCAACGTCCAGTACCCGCAGCTTGAGTCCGTGTCTAGTACGACGCCCGAGCACCCACACGTTGATTTCGACTGCGACGACCGCGATCTCACCCGCCATACATGGTTCGCATTCTGGCACTCCACCCGGCCCTGGCTGGCTGAGCGCGGATATACGCTCTTCGAGTATCGACATCATTGGCGGAACAGATACGTCGGCGAACAGACGTACTGCGCTCCCAAGCCAAGTGACGCGTCCGTTGCGGACGTGGCGCATCCTTTGCAAAATCTGGCGGTGACGCAGAGGGTGTGCCTCTGAGTGATGCGTCCATTCGTTTTCCACGTTCCATCAATCCTCATTAGCATCCAAGCAACGCATCGCTTTGGCCCAAGATTCATCGCAGCGTCCTCTTGCACTGCGGTTGACCAAGATAAGTATAAAATTTGGCAATTCTTGAATAAGGAATCGACCGGCCTGTCTCTGCACAGGTTCGAGGCTGTATTGCTCCATTTGGACCTCTTGGATTCCTAGAGCCCCTTTCACCCCTGGTTCTCGACCATCAGTGAATCCGTCGACTATATGCGCTACTGGCTTAGGGTAATACTACTCCTCAAACCCTTCATTCTTATCTTCATATCAACAGCGTTTGAGCCTCCTGCACAAACTCCACATTCTCCACCGCATCAGCCTCTTTCCTGTGCAGCCCTGTACGCTCCAAATGTGTCACATCTAACCTGTCTATGCAGGACATCAAGATCAACTTGCAACATCCTAGTCAAACCATTTTGGCGTCTTCACCGACAACTCTTCGAACGAACTTGCGACGAGAAAACTCCGACATGGACAGCCACTTGGTGTATATCATGGACTTCGACATCTCCATGATATTGCCCACCCACCGCGACACCCGAAGAATGTCGGCTTCCCAGTCACCTGTCTTGGATTGGCGGACAACTTGAAGACCAACCTCGCGACACCATGCAGGGCGAACTCGACGATTACGACCCGTTCGCGTTTGATGCCGGGTGCCTCCGATTCGGCGCTCTCTTCTGCAACGGTTTTCAAGTGTGCTTTGCCACAGCATCTTACCCACATTGTCCGCATGTTTGCTCCGCTCAGTAATGGATCGAATGACGACGCGTGATATCAGTCGCCGATTCACACCTAGTCAAGCCCTCGCGTTCCTCGAAAGCTTTCGCCCCCGAGTTGACGCAACAGCAACTGCAGTTTCCCGCGCCCCCCTGGGAAGCCCGCCAACCCTCCACATGAAGAATACGATCGTTGGGCAGGTCTGCCAGACACATTTATCACGGATTGGCATCATCTCCGTGAGCCAAGGCTAACATTTCAGACCAAACTCCTCCGCCGAATCTGTGGACTATGAATGGGGCTACAAGTCGGTCCAATGCGTTAGACAAATCATGGAAGTTGTGGACCAATCGTCGCTTTACAGGGCAGCGCCTCGAGTATTTAAGAAAAAAAAATACACCTTTTTTTTGTGGATTATTTCATTGTTTAATGGTCGTCCCAACGATTTTGAAGCAACCCTTACCATGTCGTCGCGCGGGGAATAGGACATACTCCTTGAGGTGCGACATAACGCCAACCCATCCGTGCGCTTGGCACTCAAATTGGGTAGACATGTCATGTATTAAGTATATATACGTGGCATCATCGCGATTTACAATAAATAAAATAGGTTTTTCTACTGCCAGGACATCCACAAATTTCAAATTGCTACAGAAATCCCACCCGCCCACTGACCTCCTGACAGTTTCCCAGCAATTATTCGCGCCTGGACAACATTTTTTTTTGTTATCCGCGTATATCAATGTTACGTGGAGGCGAGTACATTGGCTGTGGGATAGCGTCAGGAGGGGGGTGGTGGCATTTTGATCGTAACCGAGCTGCAGGAACGATCCCAACCCAACCGGCGAACGACTTGACTGGCGTATTCGTGATCCGTCCATGGCTCGAGGTTGTCCCACATAAAGGGTATTTTGAGTCAGAAGTCGGGTGGCTGCAAGGGGAGGGGACGGAGGGAGGTCGCTGTTCTACACGTTTTAGATTCGTGACTGTGTTCGGCGGCAGCTTTGCCAACCGCGCCCAGGCTGGGTCGTCATGGTCAAAAGCTACGCCGCGGCAAGCAAGGGAGAATCGTTACCTTGCCATATGGACCCACTCCCCCCATACCACCCACCGCTAGAATCCGTGCGAGAAACCAGCTTTCTTCCGCCCTTATACCCTTTCAAATGCGACGAAAGTATTGCAAGTATTACAATACTGTCATCCCGTCTGACAAGTTATATGCGGAGGAGGAGACGAAATGGCACATCGCTTTCTGTTTAGCTTCTTGGAGTACGAGGAGCAGAGAGAGGAGTTGGGACAGGTGCTGCGTAGAGGAGCGGAAAAAAAAGGGCCGGCACCCTGCTACCGAGAGGGTGCCGCCCCCTGTCAAGTACCTGCACAGCACGCAGTGGTTCAGCAAGACCTCCCGAGACCTCATAGTGCCAGATGAAGGGGACGATACCTAGGCGCGATGACGAACACAACCCCCTCGCCCACATAGGCATGGATACGCCCAGGGCTCCCCCGTGTGCACAAGCAGAGATAACGAAAGGGTAGCCAAAATCATAGACCGGCCCTTGGTGAGAACTAGAAGCGTCATACAGAAGACGTTAAATTTGGATAATAAAAAAGGTGACGTTGCATTGCAAGTTCAACTCATGCGAGAGCGAGATTGACGTGTGGGACTATAAGAGTGCGTCGCTCGGTGGTATGGGTCGATCCTGCACACGCTACCAGGAGAGACAGTAGTCCGCATCGGTCGTCATCCCGTGTACGCCCATCCATCGCGCATGACCTGCCAAGGGATATCATACGGCCATGCACCTCAGAGTACGAAGTTGTATAACAGGACAAGGGACGCTGGGGCCTACCATCACGACTAACAGTGCCCAAACGTGATCAACAGGTCGCCTCGCATCCCGGCACCACCTAGTGCCCCTGACCACTGACAACGAACAGAAATTGAGGCCACCTTGCTATCAACTAAAGGTCAACACGGTCATGAAGGTGGCTGTGGGAATATGCGCACGCCATCAATGTACATACGTTGAGGTTGGTTAACTGGGACGGGTGGAGTCGCTGGAGGAGCCATAATGAGAATTAATACAACATATTGGACACTCTGAAGAGATGCCTAACTCACTGTTAAAAGACCGACACAGTCGCTATTGCGGCACGTGAAACAACCGACCAATAAACGAAAAGAGCATTTCAAAGACAGCGGGCTTTGAAATACTTAGCCTCGTCCATTGTTCTACGGGGAGGTGACCTCTAGTTAAGCCCTTAAGCTGCTCGCCTGAGTGGCGAGCAGCTTAAGAACTTAACTTAAAGGTTAGACCAACAGGTTGGCAAGGAAACTACTTCAGACTGGAGCTAATTAGGAACTATAGCCGCAGACACGGGAAGCGACCCAGCAAGCCAAATGGAAAATAAATAAATAAACAAGCTACCGTCTCCTTACCAGCACCGATCCTTGGCCACGATGGGACAGCAGATCATTGCGAACAGAGAAAAAGGGTGTCGAGCGACGCACATTGGTGCCAGGCGCCTTGCCGCCTAGCCCAAGCTCCTTGTGTAAGTCTTCACCAAGCTATCTCATTCCGGTTTTGAAACTGACATTGATAAGCTATGAGAATTCCGCAAGGAAGCTATCAGCAGAACGCAGGTCCAGCCCCATCTGGGAATCGTCTCTAGAAGGGCCCGAGTCCATACCAAGCGTCCTCTCATTACCCGACCGCGCACACATTGAGCATGGAGGGTGAAGTAAGCATTCCCCAGCATATTACAAGCTTGTAGCCCAGTACTTACGTACTGTGCTACAAGTTTCTCAAATGCTGGGTGTTCTTCCTCAACACATGGCACAGAAGGCGTAAATGAGAAGGCCCCAACGCAACAACATTAGATGACTCACGGTTCGGTAAGGATTTCCATCTAAAACCTGTCAATCATGATGATAACAAGAACATAGTCTCTTGCACATGGAACGCTCATCCCTAGTGTTCGGCATCTTTTTACTGGTCCTAGTGAGGTGTCCATCTACATGGCTCCGAGTTACTGACTGATCTGATGCATCGCCAGTATCCAACCCCTGCAATATCTGGGGAGACATGCGAAAGCCTTCATATCTGAAAGGGCACGGTATATCTGGGGCGCACCTCTCACGAATTCCCTCGTCAGATTGCTACATCGCGAGCACTGAGGTCCATGAGCTGCCTGTCAAGGATCGCTGGAGATCCACGATGGACCAGATACGATGTCTGGAATTTCGCGATAGATAGGACGCTCTCGCTTCATTGGCTCTCCGCAGCTTGGTACGGGCCCAGCTTGATAGGAAGATATCTCTGAAGAGCTCACCGTGACCCGTAGATCCAGTCTAAGTACTGCAATGCCAACCCAATGTTCTCTCGTCTTGGCAGCAAGGTGTGCCAATTGACGGCATTTCGACTGTTTCCTTCAGCGTCTGCATGACAATCAATGCACTGCAGTTCTCGGGCGCACCTATCATTGATATCCATCCGATAGAGTGATATGAACCAGGATCACTGATCCTGGTTCATACCACTCTATCGGATGGATATACGGTATTCATCGTGACGATCGCCTGTACAGGCAGCTCTGCTTCTCAATTACGAGGTCGAACAGCGAGGCGATCCACTCCTGCGTCGGTCCATTTCTCGATACTGGAGAGCCAAGGTCGAGAAGACACGCACCTCCGTCTTTCGTCTTTTCCAGAACGTCACGAGCCAGTCCTTCCCAGCACGTGCCGCGCACGCTCTGCATGCTCCAGGACTTCACGAGCCAGCCTTTTCCAGCACGCAGCCTCAACTCTATTCCAGAACTTCACGAGCCAGCCTCTGCCAGCACTAGACCGGCCGTACGACTCGCAGGCACCGATGCATGATGACGGACGGAGCCCCTAAGACTTTATAGCACCAGTAGGACCTGCGGTATACCTCCTTCGCCCATCCATGCGCGCAGCCCTCAAAGTTTGTCGTTGACGGTGCTAGTAATGAGGTGACTTCGTGGCATGACCAAGCGCGCAGTCCTTATAACTCCCATGCGACACCAATATTGGCAAGCTATGTCAGGAGCAAGTTACTATTTACGTTACTGCATTACATAACGACACTTGGATAAAGGAAGTCAATACCACATGGACATTCGATGAGTACGTTCTTTTTGCTCTATCTTCAACTGGCACCTGACGGAAAACGCTGCAAGAGTAAGATGCACCGATTGAGCGAGTCCCTACGTAGGACACGCTTTATGACACAGAGGCACTACGAACATATCGCTGTAGCAAGCTGCAAGAGATGGTTCTACAGACGAGATCCTGGTCAGACTCCAAGCTGCATGGCACCCTATGGCGCTTTATCTGGTCCCGATATCTTATCGTCAAGATAGCTTCGTCTCTCCAGCGGGCCGCCTGATTGTTTTGCGTATCTAAACGAGTGTCATGCTCTTATCATAGGCAGCGGCCCCGGTACATGTGGTTCGCGTTCATTGCTACATACACAAAGCTCAGGACCGATTGTTGTACGAATGCCGTGGTTCCGTTGGACTGATAGAGACACTTACATCCCTTCCCCGATGCGCGTTGATTATTTCTGTTTCTATAGAAGTCTCAAAGTGGCAGCTAATCATCGGCGAGTGCGAGCCACTGCAGTCGAATTAGTATGTCACCACCCCACAAAGAAATGGTTACGTCATGCGATCAATTATTGTAAAGGTTTGTAATGTAATCACGGATAAGTGCCTTGTTTTCTCAACTTCTGGCTTATCTTGAGCCTGGTTCTATTTGAAACATAACGGGACCTTCCTTTATACGATAAAGGCGCCACGTGCCGTGACGGACACATGCAGATTTATAGATATTGAACCAGATATAAAACGCGTCCTTGAAAGATACTTTCCATGCTGGCGTAAGTATCCGCATCTCCCCCAAACTCAACTGCACATAGTACACGGGAGGTATGTACATAAGGACTAAGGAATTCTCCAAATGAGCCTCTTTTCCTTGGCTGAAAGGGCTGAGTCGGATGGTGTTGAACTAATTTAAGTTCAGTCACGTGTCACGGCTACCTCTGAGCTAGTGACGTGACCTAAGTAAATCTTCCCCGACTCCGACTGAAAGGAGGGAGGGTTCTGTCGACACAACCTGGTCAGGATTTACAGTATCTGGTGTGGATTATGATGCATTATGTTAGATATGCTTATTTATGTCCTTCTTGGTTTTACCCTGCTCGTTCGTCATCATTCTGAGATTATGTTCGTTTCTATCCTTACCGCGGCCTCCTGACGCCATGTTTATAATCGCATACGTCCTTATATATTGCCACCTTTTTTTCCAGTCTACTTGGCTTCTTTCTTTACCCCATCTCAGTCCTCGCCTGCCTTCCGTTGAGGTACGTCTTTCGCTACACGTTCTGTTTGTGTACACCCCGGCTCATTGTGATATTCCCATCTCTGCCCCCCGTCTGCATCGCCCCACTTGGTTTTCCAGTGTAAATCTCGATATTGTACATATGTTTTCAACAACGTGATTCCCTTTTTCATTGTTCTTTTATCCAGTGGTGTATCCATCCGTGTTGTGCCGTGCTGTGTTTTACCCATCAGTTCCTGATGTCCGTGCCATCCACCTTTCCAGCCCTGCTTCCCTCTTCGCACGTTCCCCATTGGTGTTGTCCTCCTTATGATGCACGTCTTCTTTCATTTTCCAGACCCTTCTTATCCTCTGTGTGTTCTCGTCTGCGGCGTCCTTTATCTTATAAGGACATGCATGTTAAAAACCGAATGGTTCACTGTATTGCCAATTCTTTTCTTGAGGATTGTCAGTTTCTTTGTACGGAACCGCTGAGCTCCCTTCGTGATCATTTCATCCAGTGTGACCCCGCTTCTGCTCCTTCTCCATCATGGCCGTTGTCCTCTTCACGCTTTCACACTCTTTTACGTTTCTTCCAATCCAAGTATGGTGATGAATTTATGTCTATCTTAACGTTTCTCCCTTTTCCCGCTCAACCTCTTCCTCTACTCGTGCCGTGGGAGCTACCCTGCATGGCGATCGATCCTGTCATTCAGGTTTCAAATGCTGAGGCTTTACCCCTTCCTGCCTTGACAGCGCTTTGCTCATGTTTAAGTACCCCTCTTACTTTCAGACTTTGTTCTAAAAATCACTGTGTCGCTGCTTGTGTTACATTTTCATGCCCGCTGTTGTAAGCTTGAGCTGGTGGACACCCCGGAGATCTCTTCTGAGTTGCGCATGATGTTTCCTTTCCTCCCTTTACCACAAACTGGTGAGGATGCCTTGCTGTCCTTGCTCAGGTATGAGTATTCTGAGGATTTAGTTTCCGAAGTGAATCATCCCGTGACCCTGCGTCATAAACCACGGTCTAAGGTAGAGTGGAGGGAACGGGTGCTTCGTAACCTTGATGACGCTGCTCACCGCTCAGCGGCCAAAAGAGCTGACTGGCCTAACGTTATTCCTGACGATACCATCCTTTTTTGTTGCCGCGATTATTATGATGCGACTATTTGGAAACCTCCACCCATGTGTGCATGTTGTTCATGCAAATGTCCCTGTTGCAGTTGAGTGAGCACATCTCTGTGCCTGGTTTACCACCTCCATTCGCCTTACTGATTCATTCATAATTCGTTGTTGCGTTATTGAGAAGTGTTCCAATGAGTTTATGTTTGACAATGACACCATCAATGGGTTAATGCTAGCATGTGAAGGTCTTCAAAGCATGCCCGATGGATCCACTAAAGTTTTCCTTTGCCCGGACTGTCAATCCTCTTTAACTCATGAAAAGCTGCCACAGTTCACTCTAAAGAACGACTTGTATCTCGGCCGGTTGCCAGATGAGTTCGCTGACTTGTCCTGGGTTGAAGAGATGGTATGCTCTATTTATCACAACACTGCCCATGTGACTCAGTTGTATAATTCTGATCCCTGCCAGCCTCACGTGTTCCATGGTAACACTCGCGCTCATGATATGAATGTCATCTCTGTTGCAGATACGCTTCCCCGTTCACCTGCCGACTTGAACGGCATGCTTAGTGTTGTCTTCATCGGATGTGGAAAGTTGGACTTGTCCAAGCTGGGCACATTGTTTCACATCCGTAAGGCTAAGGTGTGGCGCTTCTTATGTTGGTTATCATCGAACGACGAGCTGTATCAGAATGTCACCATCGATAGATCCATCATGTATTTATATCCCGAGAATGGGATATTGCCAGGCCTTGAAGATGGTATCATTCATGACTCTGAAAGTGACCCCAAGCATTCCTTTCAACAAGAAACCGCTGGCTTGTCAGAACATCCTGCGGAAAATTTGGCCGCTCCCGCCCCAGACTCCACAGGCCAGTGGCAGCCTTTTGTTGAGAAGATGGGTGTATCTGATCCTGAATGTGATCGTATACCTGGTCGTAAGTTTATAGCATGTGCACTTTGAAATATTGCCAACGCCGCTGCCCAAGGTAGAGTAAAGACCGGTACTTCTTCAAACACCCCCGATCTTCTCATCCGATACTGGTTGTGTTGCACCCGTCTGTATAGGTGATGATGTGCGACGGTGAGGGTAGAAGTGTAAAGCTCCGTGGGAGGCCTGTGAGTGGGACCAATACAAATTTTGGCTCTGAATAAGCGTCGTGTTGTGCTTTCTAAGATGCGTACGTGGGAACTTTCATCTCCCGAGTACAAACTCTCTTCATCACTGTTCCCAGAGTAATATCCCACGTGTTGGGGTTGCAGTATTGATATTTGGTCACCTCCTATTGAAAATTCTTGGCTCCTCGTGGGGAGTTCGTTTCCTCGACCAATAATTCAGATCACATTTGGGCTACGGTTCTGCAAATAACTTCACCTGAATCGAAGGTTTCTCCGAGTCAAAGTTCTAATCTAACCTTAACCGGGGAACCAGACCCCCATATAACCTTCAGACGAGTCCTCAATCCACTGCAAGGAAAATGTTATATTCTTGCATTTCCCTATTCTCCCTGCTTGGAGTCGCATTCCACGTATTATTTGTGGGCTTTTTTTGCTGTGTAGGGGGTATCGCATCCCCGACCACCACTAAGTACGTGTTGTTCGACATCTGCGCTTGTCCTACATAATCGTAGCGGCAGCGGCTGCCGCCGGTCCCCGACTCTCTCCCTTCGGAGATTGAAGAACATTTACTAAGGAGGTTTCACTTGACTCCTAATAGCTCTCTTTGTCTTTTTGTACTCAACCATGGCGGACGCGGATGTCAAGCGAACGGTTAATCCAGCGAACATCATGGCCTTGTTGAACCACGTTCAACAAGAAGCAGACGCCTTTATGAATTTAGATGTTTGGGATTATGTGGTGAAATTGCAAGTCATCATCACCATTACCATCAGCAGTGTTTCCTACCTCCTCAATATTTGCCGGCAGCTGCAAACCTTGGCCACCATTGTGGCATGTGTGTTGGTCATAGTTATACAGCCCGGCAAAATTCCGGTTGCAATGGGGGCAGACAATGTTACGTCCCAGCGCATAGAGGAAGATGGCACCAGAGGCACCTTGTGGCGAGTCCCAGGAGCAGAACACACTGCTGAGCACAGAGTGGTCCCGAGGATTGTTCCCTCGCTGATCATCAGAGGTCCCAACGTCCGAGTCGAATGGTGCGAGCAGGCGGTGCGGGAAACGGTTGTGATTCATTTCAATGTCAAATACATCATCTGTATTGGTATTAATACATGGCTATGTGCCAACTCTATAAGAACATACCAATGGACCATGAAATCCGTGCTGGTGAACTAGAACGACGAGGGCGGCAGCCGGATGGTGGGTACGGTGCTGCCATCTGGCACACCTGCCATAGTTGACTCCGGCCACGAACAGGTTGATGTGAAGTAGATGACCGGGAGCCCTGGATAAGCCGATGATGAAGCTGCACTTCATGTGCTTGTCCGGTGACTGGTAGATAGGATCAGCCATAGGAAGGTTAAGCACTGACCCGTACGTACGGGTCATGGTCCGGAATTGATGGTTTTCAAGTAGTACAGCTGATGTATCAAGTTAGAGTTGTGCAGTGTCGATAAAATCAAATAGCTTACCGATATACATGCAGCCGCTAACTCGGTTGAGGCGGGGACATTTAAAACAAAAATGTCGCACACCGTTGACAGTAACCGTGCCAAGTACAGCCCGGCATTCTTCATCCGTGGCGAACACATTCCACGCACAGAAGCAGAAAGGATAGCTAATGCCATCCTGCTGGCACTTGCGTGCAATGCCACTCGGGGCAACACGGTCACCATTCGCATGAAGGAGACTTGCATAATAGATCAGTGTCTTCAAGATACGAATTTAAATACTTATAACTTACGGGGGCCATCTAATAAGTTCAGGAACAGTGGTATTCCGTCTCAACCCTTGGATAACGCCCCAAGTGGCGTAGATCTCAACCTCTTCTTCAAGATCACCCATAAGACTGAGCTGCATCCCACGACGAGATGCACCGGGTCCTCGGTGCCGGCAACTTGCAACTGGTGAGAGGCAGCGGTGGGATATATCGACATGTTTAAGATAACGAGTAAGGACAGTTTTGTGGTAGGTGCGGTATGTTAGGCTGGGATCTACTGCTCACATTTTAAAGTCTCAGGCGATGATCTGGGACCTTTGCGCAGGCTTAATCGGTGTTTTTTTCCCTGGTTTAATGCTTGCGTAGGGGGTCAATTCCTTTTTTTAGGTGTACAAGTAACAAAATCCCAGCAATCTTGCCAGGACGGGATTCACTGTAGGATATGGAAAAGTTTTAGGGATCGAGGTCAACTAGGCCCACCATCGTCGTTGAGGGTAGCAACGTCCATTTCCAAGGCAGAGGTCCAGAAATCGCTCGGACTACCTTTAGACGCTGAGGACCTTTCGACTCTAGTAGGCCCTCGCTTCCCGCCCGCTGATCTGCACACATTGCCCTCTACCCAGTCATGTCAGCATTTCTGATATCGTGCCACCGATTGAGGAAAATTTTCCTGATCCATGTGCAGTGACATCGGTTCCTGACCTTCGTCCGAAAACTGAGAATTGCCGGTGGTCTTCCTTTTTTTTTGGGGGGGTGGACCTTGGGCTCCACCATAGGCATGTGTTAATTCCCACATAAACCTCTCACAAGCTTCCCACCCGCTGATCTGCACACATTTCCCTCTACCCAGTCATGTCAGCATTTCCAACCCCTGCAACGCCTACTCTTCAAGAAATTGTCTTGCTTCGAGGACCTGCCACAGAATGGCTTCGAGGCCACATGCCAGAGTACCTTAACCTTGACATGAAACGTGGCACCTGTGCCGCTTTCTCTCAGCGCAAGGCCAGTGAATTTATTGACCATTTTGGCCTTGGATCACAGCGCCAGGGTGATGGTAGCACCCACAATCCCCTGGAAGGACTGTTGCTGCGCACGGGGCCAGCCACCGCTGGTGCACTTCAAGAGGTCCTTTTTTTGACTTCCTCATGTTGACACACCCATGGGCTAACTCTTGCTCGCGGCATCACAGGCAATTACACGGTGGTTCCTCAACAATGCCAAGGCTCACCGAGCAAATAATACCAAAATTGCCCCATCGCTGATCTCATTTGCCCCACCAAGCAAGAAGAGCCATGCCAAGTCTGTCTTTGCTCAGGCACATTCCAGCGAGCTGAAGACCCGCATGAATGCAAAAGTCCGCGCCCTCAAACTGCCGACACAAAACAACCTCCCTTTTTGGTACGAAGCCTTGAATGAGCTTTGGGACCTCGAGACTCCTGAGGAACAAGCCGAATGGCACCGTAAGGCTGCAGAGCAAAATAAGCAGGTCCCCGGCGAGGCATCTGCGGTGGAAATTGACACGTTGGTGACAATGTACGCTCGTGACAATGTACACTCATCTGTGTTTATCACCATTGATAGCAATCAGGAGCTGGCACCAGTGACTCTTCAGAAGGTTCTCCAACGTCTCCTTGGCCGAGAGCCGAATCAGATCGGGCAAGCTGTTTTTCACCTACAGGGCGCCATGCTTGGACAGGGTGATGTGATTCGGACATTCAGGTATGTGGCCCCTGTCTTCCCGTCAATGTGTACCAATACAGTCTAGCTGCTGCATTGGGCCACCAGGAGCAGAAGAACTAGAGTCATATTACAGTGAATATGACAGTCACCTTAGCCACCCCTTTGTCGACTGGGCCCACCATGTCCTTAGTCGTGAGTGATTCACAGTGGGTAACTGCTTTCAATGCTAACCAAGCTAGTCAGTGGTGGCCACACCTCATGTTGATGGTGTCACTGTTAACCCTAATGGAACCCCGGTCATGCCTGACCTGGACACTGAAGAGCTCTCCAATGCGCAGTTCACGCAGCTGTTGGAGGAGTACCTGGCGCATGCTTGGCGTAAGTGTCATTACCTTCCCAAGGACACTGTGCGAGTGACATGCCTTTGCCCGGCAGGCTTTGCACACGCAGTTGTGGGTGCTGCCACTGTGCCACCCATTCCCTGGACCAACATCGCCAGTCCCCTGACCAATTCGTACATCCCAACCACTTGCCCAAAAATATCACCTTCAGGAAGCCCAGTGATATGCTGGGCGCACATCGCCAACTTCTTTACCTCCATATCATCGAACATCAAGATCCCTTGGATGAGCTACATCAGTTTGAATTCACACCTATCTCAGAGATTGAAGAGATTCCTGAGTACGAAATAGAAACCCCAGGACATACAATGTAAGCCATACCTGTCATTTCACAGTTGACCCCTCTTATCCTGACACACTAATCAGACACGCAGACGGACAAATGCCAACACTCCCGACGGAAACATTGGCTTCTGACCTTAGAACGACTTACGTGATTACCAACGTTGCGCAATATGATGAGATCCCACCACCAAATACCCTCGAGGCCCAACCTGAAGAGACTGCAGAACCCATCGCAACACTCGAGATGCTTCCCCAGGATAATCTCGAGGACCCTGCCCATCCCCTCGATGTAGTTCAGCGACACCCACCACATGACCCAGAAATGGGGCTCCCGGGCCTGAGCACATGTCCAGTGCAAAGGCCAAGTGCCTTCCCTTTGACCGGTGACCTTGAACCCCGAGTCCCTGGCCGAAGTCAAGGTCAGCCCAAGCGGCACACGTGCATGGATAAGGAGTGAGCGACCTTTGCAATTAGTGTGTGTACCATAAATCAATGATGGCTTACTCAGGGCCACTGAAACAAAAGAACTGCAAGGCCGTGGCAAGAGGTGCGTGCAACCGATGCTGAAGAGGTGGTGACCAATGTGCATTTGCAGACCTCGAATCCTTTCAGAGAAGGGCGCGATCGCCGAACAGTATGTCCCCTGACCCCTGATCTTTACGTTGAACCTTTGATATAAACAGAGAATGTGCCGCACGCACATCGTTATCGGCATCTCATAGCCGTGGTGCAGGCAAGGGTGGGAGCAGAGGGTCACGAGGCCGAGGGGCTGGCAAATGACATTAGTAACTCATGATGTGGATTTCGAATCCCTCGCAACAATATTGGATTGATGTTGGATTTGTATTTAATGGCGATGTGTGTATCCTTGCGTTCAATTCCGTGTGAATGCATGGGTTACTTCAATGCGAATGTTGAGTTGGATTTTCATTGTATTCCAATCGTATTTTTGGGATGCTTTGCATAATAAGGAGTGGAATTGGATGCAGAAAGAAAATCCAATTATAGAGAAATTAATTGTATTTTTGGGATGCTTTGCATAATAAGGAGTGGAATTGGATGCAGAAAGAAAATCCAATTAAAGAGAAATTAATCGTATTTTTGGGATGCTTTGCATAATAAGGAGTGGAATTGGATGCGGAAAGAAAATCCAATTAAAGAGAAATTAATTGTAAGGCCCTTGCTCATAAGGCGGGGATTTCAGAGCTTCAGCTTTATTGCCTGATTATCATACATAATATATACTACAAACTAATATACTCTAATAGCTGATTTACAGTGGATTTTATGTGATACTCCATCCAGAACAAATTGCTGTAGAGCTGATTCGGTTGTTTTTTGTACATCCCCTTGCTTCCCGGCCCATCTTCGGCCTCGGTCTGTCTGAGCCATTTTGGGTGTGTCACGCATCACATGGACCCTTGAGCCATTGTCCCGGTGGAAGTTTCGCGTCACGCAAAATATCGTTGAGCCATTGGTCGTGCGGCTACAGTAGTTCAGTAGTACTAAGACCCAAATCATTGGTATATCTCTCACAGCAGACCTGTCCAGTTCATCTCGTTCCAGATATCCATCGAGGACGTTGAAAAGGGTGTAGACGCTATGGGACATCCTAACGGTAGCAGCATCAGGGCCAGTTGTTAACTTGTTATTGATCAGCCGTGGTGGAGTTAGGGTCGCTGTTCCTCTTTGTTCTAAAGAGGAACACATTTGTTATCCGATATCTGATCGCGATTTCCGCACGTGTTTTTCTTTTGTAGAAGCTTGTAGAAGTCGAGATAAAAGTACGCGATTGCCAGCGACCCCGATCTCCAGAGTCCGAAGAGTGTGATCCGCCGAGGAGATTCTCTTCAAAGATTTTGAAGTTCAATCAGAGAGTGCGAAATCGCTGCAGATTTGACGTACTCTTTCCTGGGCTTTCACTGAGTGACAACTTCGCCCAATCACGCAGGGCGGTGGGAGTTCTCCTATGACTCTTGAAACCATGAATGTACCACTGGCATAGGTTAGAATGAATTAAGCAGGCTTTCGATTTCTTGTGTCTCGAAGCTTGAACCATAGGCAAACCATGACCAGGTCGCTTCCCGTCGTACTTTTCAGGTATTATGTCAAATGATCGACGGCTGGTGACCAGGAGCCGACAGTCAATTTTACACATTTTTGGTCACAGGCTAGGAACCAGAGAGCTTCACTTTCGCGGCCGAAAGTAAACTCACGAATATAATATACGGATATGTGTTTCCAAGGTCCTTGAAGGCTGAAGCATCTGGGGGACACTCAGTGCCGCTCCGAATCTAGGTTCAAGTGGTGCAACTTGTGTGAGCTACGTTAGGGTGGAAAGGTGTCATAGATAGTCGAGAGTGCCTATCTTCCTGTCGTCCCATTAATTCATTACAGTATACAGCGTATACAGCACGAGCAACGTCGCTTGCATGCGCTCAGCGATGTCGACCTACGCTGAAAATCGGGATGGTGGTGTAAGTCTTTAAACTCGAGGCTCGCTAGCTCCTGACATACCTCACGAGTTTCTTCGAGCACTTTCTGCAGTCCCCACAGCAGGCGACGAGCCTGAATATCTTCGAGCACTTCCTGCACGCGACAGCAGACTCGATGCTTTTTTTCCTAAGTAGACTTGGGCGCATCCTCAACTCAATCGACTTCCCTAGAGTCGTTGCGCGCTGAAGTGAGTTGTAGAACGGCATGAGTCACAGCCACTGAGGAGCTGGCCGGTTAGCATGCAGGAGTGCTGCAGTCTGTCGACGGCTTGCCTGCTCATTGATAAACCGAGGGGTGGAGTAGCCATGCCATTGAGGGTAGGAGCACCATGCTGTGCCACATGCCTTGGAGATATATGATCGTGCGGGGATGTCCTAGCGGGATCGACATAGGTTTTGGCATTTTGCATGAATATCACGTCTCAAAATCGCGAAGCACCGTGACACCCGAGTAATCAACATCAAAAGCAAGCTGCAGTTGGATGAATCCATGAGGCTGGAATTCAAGCTCCAAGCATGCCAGCCCAGTTTGAGGCGTAACCTACTAGTAGACTCGGTCATGATGAAGAGACTCGGAATTCGGACTCAGAAACACTCAACGAATATTTCACCTATTTCCACATCTGCCTCGCGTCGAGTAATATCGCCAATACTCACCCCGACACTACCCAGTGGTGTACACTGGTGGTCACCGGTGAAGGATAGTCACACTCGGTGATCTATTCTCGTGCTCACCGGTCACTACCCACAAGATCATTTCCTTATTGTAAGCTATACTGGCCTCCAACGGTCACCGTTGACGACCGACCCTCAAAACAGGTACTTAAAGTGAGTTATGCCTCCGCCCCCCGGGTCGTCACGCACACGCACACACAGTCTATGCCAACCTGCCAACCCTGCCTCTTCCACGCACGCCCACGCCGCCGTTCGAGCTGGGGATATACATTCTCCCACGAACTCCCTTTCCGTATTCCTTCCTCTCAGTGGAGGAGGGGGCTGTTGCCCTCACGCCCGGGGCCCGGCGAGGAGAAGGACGCCATGAAGAATGGCACGGCGGGGCTCGTGAATGGCACGGGCGCGCACGACACCCTCAAGGCCCCGCTCGCGCGACGTCAAAGTCCCGTTCCTTATCCCCCGCGCGCTCCTCCCTACGCGCCTCCCACCACCGCACTGCTCCCCATCTGGGGCGGCGGCCTCACGCACGGCGCGATGCGCCGCGTGTACACGGACGACTCGCCCATCGTGCTCTGCGCGCTGCGCGCGGCACATGACGTGGAAGGACTTGCAGGTCCGTGTGAGGATGCACAGTGAGGGCCGGAGTGGTGGTGGTGGTGGGGGGGGAGTGTGGTGGTGGACGCTGTGATGGGCATGGGCGGGTTCCGCGGTAGTGGTGGGGGTGGGGCGGGGAGAGCGTGGGCGGGGGGCGGCGCAAGGGGAAGGACAGGGAGCACGAGCGCACGGACGAGACGGTGGCCCTGCAGAGCCGCCCATGGACGGCGCCGCACAACGGCGCGGGAATCGAGGTGCCCGCCGTGCAGTGGATTCCTATATGTGTTCCAATAAGGTGATCCGTGAAGCCAGTGCCGCCCCCGAGCTCTATGGCCTCTGCGTGCCCCTTCACCTGCCGCGAGCACCATGGAACCGTCCTGGCCCGTGAGCAATGCCGTCGTAGCGGCAGTGCTCGTTTGGCACGCCGCCTCGCGTGGTTGGCTCGTGCGGTGTAGCTCCAAGTGGGGTGTGCTGGATCGCGTCCATCACGGACGCGATGGAGCTAGGGCTCGCGATCGCGATCTCGGTCATCGTTGGGCCATGGGTTGTCTCTGCCTCCACGTCGCGCGGCGGTGTTCGTCTGCCTCGCCGCCTCGCGTGGCCGTGGCAGGCGCAAGGCAGGCTGGCGATCTATTTGAGTTTTCCCTACTAGTAATTCAACAAATATCGCTTACCCTCTAGTGATGACCTTGCCACCAGCCCACATTATACCTGGCTGCCTGATTGTATCCATGTAAATTAGTATTTGGTGAACACTACAATGCTATTGTGGTGGGCTACACTAATGTGTGATGGAGAACATTGGATTTTGAGACAGCAATGGTTGATAGTGTGGTGCATTGGATACCATTGCACAACACTGTCTGCTGGTGTGTGACAGGGCAGCCCGGTGGCCGGCATTGGAAATTGGGGTACTAGAGTGGCCATGGCCCTGGGTTGCATTGGCGCCCAGGGCCAATCAGTGGGGACATAAGTAATGGGGATATTACTGCTCGCGTCCCATCCCCTACTCAGCTCCTGCGCCCGGGCCCAAGCGGCGACGGCTTATAGTCCGGATACCCCACACCGCGCCATGCTAGGGACCTACTAGCCCGGTAGTACATCTCAACAGCCAGCTTGTGCTGCCACTCTGGCGTGAGGGACTCGGAGGTGGACGGAGGAGGGCTCGGGGACTCGGAGGTGGACGAAGGAGGGCGTGGGGACTCGGAGGTGGACGGAGGAGAGCGCGGGGACTCGGAGGTGGACGGAGGAGGGCGCGGGTCCATATGCGGCATTGGCTCTGGCAGCGGGTCGACAGACGGTGGCATGCCGTGGTGCGGGTTGGGATGGGGGGCCGGTTCCCCTTCGGAGGGATTGTATAGCGGAAAGGGGTCGTAAGTACTAGGTCTGGAGCCTCTTCTCCATGTCCACGGCATCTTCGTCCACGTCTACAACCTCATCTTCCATGTCTAGACTTGGAGCCTCATCTTCCATGCCGTCGGAGCTGTCCCAAGTAGTGCCTGGGCAAGGCGGTTCTGGTCTATCAAAGTCGTCTTCCGAAGACGACCGGAAGACGACTTTGATAGACCAGAACCGCCTCTTCCCCTTGCAAACCTGCGACGACTCGGACAGGTCGTCCGGCGGGAACCTCCGGCCACAAGCCCAGGCTTTAGCCCGACCGAGCCCGAGCCCGGCCCGAGCCCTGGTCCAGGGCCGGGCTTCAATTTGAGGAGCCCGAGCCCTCACAAGCCGCTACGTCTTCGTCATCTAACAACCGTGTGCAGGAGAAGTCTGTAAAAACGGTTTCCCTCAAGCGCCTGATTGGAATGGGGCTGAGGGAGTAAAACCAGACGGTGACGCTGGCAAAGACGCATCTGACGCCTGTTTAGGCAGCTGATGCGCCTCCATTGGAAACTCCTGGTTGTTGACAGAATGTTCATGCGTCTGTCGTGACGCAATTTCTGACGCGAAACCAGGCGCAGAGCAAGAAGCACGCATGTCAT
>WHVA01000542.1:0-71775 GCA_015179125.1 Gautieria morchelliformis | reverse complement strand
TCAGAAATGCACAATATCCAATCGTAAAGGCAGGATATTGATGCAAGCACCGAAGCTGAATGGCTTATATCGATTTGATTTACAACACACAAGTGCCGAAGCGTATGTATGCGCATCAGCCATGGAAATACATCAAAAATGGGGCACATTTCACAAAAGTCCCTACAGCATTTGCTCAACCGTGGCATGATATTAGGCATTGAATTGAGCTCAAAAGGTGACAAGGTTGTTTGCGATGCGTGCATTCAGGCGAAGATTGCACGTAAATCACTTCCTCAGGAACCCAGAAGCCGATCATCAAAATTCGGTGACAGAATTTATTCTGATGTCTGGGGACCAGCGAGACACTCCACAATTGACAAGAAATCCTATTATGTGTCTTTCATTGACGACTACTCAAGAGAATCGGTTATCTATTTGATGGCAAACAAATCGGAAGCATTTTCAAAATACAAACTCTACGAGGCCTTGATGCTTCGACAGAGGAATATGCACATCAAAGCACTTGTTTCCGACAGAGGGGGCGAATACACAAGCTCAGAATTTGAACAGCATTTGGCCAAGCAAGGCACGAAGCATCGGTTAACCGTGCATGACACCCCAGAGTCAAATGGTGTTGCTGAACGTTTAAACCGAACTCTAGTTGAAAGAGCTCGTGCCATGCTATTGGAATCAAGTCTTCCTAAGACTCTATGGGGGCATGCAATTTTGCACGCCAACTATCTTAGGAATCGGACACATACAAGAGCTTTGCCAGATAAAACCCCTTTTGAAATGATCCATCACGAGAAACCGAACCTGAAAGACATACACGTGTGGGGAATTGAAGTCTACGTTAAAGTCAAAGAGGGAAACAAACTAGCAGCCCGTGCCAAAAGAGCTCGGTGGATAGGAATCTCTGGACAGAGCCATGGTCACTGCATCTACTGGCCTGACTCTCAGAAGGTTTCTGTCGAGCGGAATATTATATTTGACTCAGAGATGAAGGGGGGCAAAGCTCCAATCATTTCTATTGAAGAGTCACAGCTACCTATGTCCAGAAAAATGGTACAGGCCATCTCGGCGCCAGCACCTATGCCTAGCCGCTTAGTCAGCGAAGAGGCAAAGATCGAGGAAATTGATGATGATGAACCAGAGGAACGTCTGAAAGAGCTGCAACCCAGTCAGACTGTTGATGCCAGACCTAAAGAAGCTGCTCCAGCAAGGAGAAGCGAGAGAATCCGTCAGCAGCAGGTGCAGCCGGCCCCAAGTGGTCCCGTAACAAGATCTCAAGCTAAGAGACATGCTGGTGCAGATATCACTACACTAGCTTACGAGGACGTTGAGGACCATCAAGACAAATTATTCGAACAAGATTTATCCTCTGTCACTGACGGCATCAGTGATTATAACCTTGCCATCAGTACACTTTCGACCTCCGATCAAAACAAAGATAATGTGCTGCCGGATTTGAATCAGACCGAGCCTAGCAATGCAGATGAAGCCTTAAATGATCCTATGTGGAAAGCATCGATGGATAAAGAGTATAAGGTGCTACTCGACAAAGGTGTATGGGAAGTGGTTAAACCACCTCCTGGGGCAAATATTGTCGGAAATAGATGGGTATTCCTCTGGAAACGCAATCCAGAAGGTGAACCCATTACACCTAGATCGAGGATGGTCGCCCAAGGCTTTACACAAAGTTTTGGAGTCGACTACAATGAAACCTATGCACCTGTTGCTCGGATGACTTCCTTACGGATTATATGTGCCATTGCTGCCAGGAATAACTGGCCTATTCACCAAATGGATGTGGACAGTGCGTATTTGAATGCTACACTGCCAGAACCTATTTACATGAGACAGCCGTATGGATATGAGACCGGAGACAAAGATGATGTCCTCCTGCTGAAGAAAGCACTTTACGGCCTCAAACAATCTGGAAGGGAATGGTACAAACGTCTGAGTGGTGAATTTCTCAAGTTAGGATTCACTAAATCAGCTTCGGATGGAGCTGTATTTTGTAGACGTGGACCGAGAGGGCATGCGATTATTGCGACAGCAGTAGACGACCTCACTATCACAGCTGAGAGTCAACCAATCCTCGATGGGGTAAAGCATGATCTTGCCCAGATCTTCAGTATGAAAGATCTAGGCGAGATTCACTGGCTTTTGAACCTCAAAATCGAAAGAGATTGGAATAACAAATCGATTGCAATATCACAAGCCACATACATCCAGAAAATCATCAAAAAATTCAATCTGGATGATGCCAAAACATTTTCCACGCCTCTCGACCCAGCCGTTAAATTATCCAGGGACCAATGCCCTTCCACAGATGAAGACAACAGAAGATGTCAAGAATTCCATACAGACAAGCGATAGGATCATTGATGTGGGCAGCAGTAGCCACTCGACCGGACATTGTGTTCGCAGTGTCATTACTTTCTCAATTCCTCGAAAACCCAGGTCCAACACATTGGCATGCAGTCAAACGTGTCTTTAAATATCTAAAAGGCACGATGGACTACAAATTGACACTTGGGAAAAATCGAGACGGCCTCATTGGGTATTCAGATGCGGATTGGGCTTCTCAAGAGCACAGGCACTCATACTCGGCTTATATTTTTCAGATTGATGGAGGGACAGTATCATGGAGTTGTCAAAAACAATCCATAGTAGCCCTATCATCAACTGAAGCCGAATTCGTTGCCCTGACTCATGCGAGTAAAGAAGCCTTATGGATGCGCCACTTTATTTCTGAAGTATTCCAACCGCTGAATTGTCCCATCAAACTTTATTCAGACAATCAATCAGCCATTGCCATCGTCTATGGCACTCAACAACACACGAGGACCAAGCATTTCGACATTAGATTATATTTCATCCGAGATATAGTCGAAGATGAAGAAATTAAGCTTGTGTACCTACCAACGGAACACATGCTAGCCGATCTTCTCACTAAAGGACTTCCTAGTCCTAGAGTGAGAATCCTCAATGAGAGAATCGGAATATATTAAGCTTGAGGGGGCGTGTTGGGTGCATTTATGCTCCTGCACCAAAATCAAGCATAATATATTCAATTTATTGTGTGGTGTTTCAATATTTTCTCATACTATTCTTGTACCATGCATCCATTTCTCTGCTTATTTTCGAAATTTTCCAGTCACTCTCTATCTCTCCATTTCATTCTGTTATTTCTACTTTCACAGGCGGCTGCACCCAGCGGAGTTTGAAATGACTTGGACGCGCGAGCCCTTGGGCGCTAAAGGGCCGGGTGCAAGTATATGCCTTCTGAGACAGGATTACACTCCTCTCTCAGTGACAATAAATTCACTGAGAGAGGCGAGTAGTATTCTTCATATTTACATAGCATGTTGACTGAAAATCATGTAGTATATTTGATTCTAGGTATTGTATTAATACATCAGTGACAATAAATTCACTGAGAGAGTATATTTGATTCTAGCTTTCTAAGAACTCTACCGAACCTTCCCTGCCATAGCCCCTAGTTGCTAACAGTGCCTGCTGGCGAAATGCGTGAACAGCGAATAGCGGTGTGGAGAAATGCGAGGAAGGGCGAACGGGAATGACATAGGGGAGAAGTGGTTGAAGTGGAGGGCAAAGCCGAGCGAACATGGGGGAGGAGTGGCGAAAGGGGAAATGGGGATAACAAGGTCCAGGAAATACACAAGTCATGACAGTCCGATCATAGGAACACCATCTAAAGAGGGTTGAGCAGAGGAGGTGATAGGCCCAGCGATGACTGCCAAGTCAGTCCAAGGACGTCGATCGTGCTTCGACGGCGTGGCTATGGTAAATGGCACGATGTCATGACACATTTATTTCCCATACTCAGAAGCTCAGTTTTCCCATTTTCTCACCCCACCCTCGTGTTCGTTCCGATCACCATTGTCATGTTCGGCAACCAACTCTCGCTGTTCGCGCCAACTACCATAGCTGCACCGTCAAACACACGATCGACGTCTTGGGACTGACTCGGCAGTCATCACTGGGCCTACCACCTCCTCAGTGTTCGCTCGGCTTCGCCCTCCACCTCGACCTCTCCTCCTATGTCACTTCTGTTCGCCCTTCCTTGCATTTCGCCGAACGGCTATTCGCCGCTCGCATCATTCGCCAGCAGGCACACCATCAAAAACGATCGATACCATTCACCCGGTGTGATGGTTCATCATTAACCCCATCGTCTTCTTAAATCCAACCCCATTGGGCATTCGTATGGTCAAAGTATGTTCGCAGGACGTCCTTTCCATAGATCGTGCGGAATCAACCCAGTAGACCAAGAGTCCGTGCAGGGTAGCATGTATGCGGGTCCCAAGACATGGTTTTGTCCATAAGTGCCTTCGCCCCCTTTTACTCTCCGTCGTTTCATGTTCGCATTCTTCCCTCACTCTATTGTATGTTTATTCCATCTCCTTAGTATCATGACTGCGCACCCCTATCCAACCCTGACTTGTGACGGCCTCTTTCCTATTCGCTGATACCGTACGAGCATTCAATATAAGTAGTTTACATTCGCATGTATATTCCCCAGTTCAATTATCATACGTCGTGCATCTTGTGCAAACTTGACCTCACTGTGATCATCATCTTAAGCCTTCTCTTGGAGATTTCTATCTTCGACCAGCAAAGGACTTAGGCATCACTGGTGAGTTCTCATACTTCATCTTCGTTACCTTAGCCTTCGAACCATTTTCTGTGCTGTTGGCGAAGGGCTCCGAAGGAGCACCTTCGCCAGCGAAGGGATTGTCGAGACTTAGACAACCCTTCCGTGACACCTTGCATGTTACATCGTCAAGAGCCACCGGCTATTTCGCTATGACTGTAGATAGGGCGAGCCCCGTTTAGGCAAACCCTCTTACCTTGTGAACATTCATTGGTTCACCTATTCGCCGAACGGCATACTTATTCGCACAAGTTATTCGGGCATTCACTGTGTTCACTAATACACGATATTAACGCTTGAAAACCAATCTTGACACACGAACAGCGAGGATCGGTTGCCGAACATGGCAAGGGCGATCGGAATGAACACGAAGGTGGAGTGAGAAATGGGAGAACAGAGCATCTGAGTATGGGAAATAAACGTGTCAGGACAGTACCCCCCTCCTAGCTTCGGAGTCCAACGACGTAGTGCTTTGGGGTGGGGGATGAGTCTGAGGACATAATAGTGCCCCCGATACGATCTCTCGCCGCTTGGTCCGTGCATGGCTTAGCCCTGGGCTTTAAAAGGCATTGCGACGTGAGGCGACGGGTTCATTCCACTATTCGATTCCTTATGGCCTCTAACGAGTCTTCCTCTCTCTCTGTGCTCATTGAGCGAACGCGGGTCAAGCTGAAGGTTCGTCCTGACCTTTGGGGGGCCTTGCGCGAAGAGGTGGAGCAGTGGGTTGCCGAGGCTGAAGAACTCCAGGTGAGAGAGCTCCCTTATCAAGTGTTTCGCTGACCACCGCATCACAGGCTGAGCTGCGTACCACATTGTGTGTCAAAGCGATCGCGGATCCCGACTTCAAACGTCCGTCGGATGTGGACGACCTGGTGAGGGAGGTGAAGGAAGCGAAAGAGTGGCTCGGGAGTGTGGGTTTCTTAGTTATCCCAGAGTTCCTCGATGCCGGGATGAACGTGGTGTCAGAGCCGATAGCGTCGTGGGGCCCATCGAAGGAACCTGAGGTAGTGGGGGATGCTGCGAAGGAGCCCGGAGTCGAGGGGGACAGCATGAGGGAGTCTGAAAGTACGTGACACTTGTTTGTTCGCTGGCCATCCTGACTCGAGGTTCTCTCGAAGATCCCGCTCACGCAGCTGAGCCTATCGCTGGATCACCTGGACATTCGGCCACAGTCCATCCCATGCGCACAAAACGGTGACCCATGTTCCTGTCGTCCGAAGACGAAGGTGAAAATACCCGAACACCGAAGAAGGCTTGGAAGGAACGTGCTCGGAGTCCTTCACCAGAGATCATCGCAGTCGAGCTAACTCCTGCCCATCGTTGCAAGGGTCAGGCAAATGCGCTGGTTACTGAATCGGACAAGGTCCCACAATCGGGAGCGAAGCATGGTTACCCCGAGCATGCGTATTTGCTCGGCTGGCTGATTTATAACGGGGTAAGCAGCATCGTTTTGTTGAAGTAATTCACCCGCTGACTGTGTGCTTCTCCGTAGCACGAGGTACTGCAGAGGCCTGAAAGGTGTGGGCGATGCCTTCGCTATGGTCACACCTGCAGCGGTGAGGCGGGAAAGATGTGTGGGCGATGCATTCGCGATTGCCAGGGCTGTGTTGTGGCAGAGGGTAAGTTTCCACCTTTTCCATTCCTCCTACACCGTTCGAACTCATGTGGAGTCCTTGTCCCTCTTCTAGAGTACATGGCAAAGGACGAGAAGGATGGTCGAGAGCCAGAGGTGAAGGAGCGAGGGTCGAAGGGAAAGAGTAAGGGGAAAGCGAAGGATAAGGGATTGATGACGGGTCCATCCTCAATTTCATCGAAGGGTGTCCTTGGTAATCTTGTTGAGTCCTCCTCCCAAGTATCTTCGGCTGATTCTCAGATACCCCTGAAGGCACCCGAACATCTACGCTGGCCGGCGAGGAGAGGATGGAGGAGCTGGTGGAGAGGTCGGCGGAGCTGATGAGGAGTGTGTCCCGGAAGTTGAACGATTTAAGCGGAGAGGTGTTAGAACTAGAGGGGGCCCAGGCGATGATCAGGAAATTAACGAAATAGAGTAGAGTTTGTTGTGATATTTTGTGTGAACATAGAAGCATTTTTCTCTTGAAGCCCTAGATGGTGTTCTAAGCCTTAGGTCTCTTCGGGGACTTCGTGTGAAGGTAGGCAAAAGTGGCTATAAGCGAATTCAACTGGAGGTGGTGTTAGCGAAGTTGTGCGAAGGGTGCTGAAGTGATCGCCAAGTTTTCCGAATGTAGGGGTTGTGAGGGTTTGTCCAATGCCCAAGCACCCATCCCCCCCTTTATGGTACACGTCGCCCTGACGGGTAAAATGCGTGGGGGTGGTTCGGGATGCTGTTGGAAGACAGAATGGTTCGCTATCCATGTCGGACGTCGAAGTGTAATAGAGTGGTCCAATCGCCGTGTTTGGGGCGTAGCCCAAGGATAGCGGGGACGAATAATGAGCAGCGATATGGAGGACTCGGCAGAGTGATGCTTGATAGGCTGTACGGGGGTAGTGAATAGTTTGCCATCCACGTCGAACGTCTGCATGAAACAGAAAGATTCGGGATAGGAAAGGGCGAAGAAAAGAAAAGACACCTGGTGGAAGGACCGAGGTGGAATAGAGTGGTCCAATCGCTGTTTCGGGGCGTAACCCAAGGATAGCGGGGACAAATAATGAGCAGCGATATGGAGGACTCGGCGGAGTGATGCTCGATAGGCTGTGAGGAGGTAGTGAATAGTTTGCCGTCCAAGTCGAATCGTCTGCACGAAAACAGAAAGATTCGGGATAGGAAAGGGCGAAGAAAAGAAACGACACCTGGTGGAAGGACCAAAGTGTAATAGAGTGGTCCAATCGCCGTGTTCGGGGCGTAACCCAAGGATAGCGGGGACGAGGATTCGGAATGTGTGGTGAAGGTAACCGAAGAGTGTTACTTTGTTCCAAGTGGTGAAAATATCTGTTGGAGTGGAGTTGCTGAATGAGACGAATATCAACGTGTTTGGCGAACGAGACAAGTAGTGGCTAGTGTGCTAACAAGAAGAAGGAAAAGGAGACATCATTCAGGAGTTGGGGCAATGGATTTTTAAGAACTAGGATGAGAGAGGAACGAGTTATCAATGAAATTCGGAGTGGCACCAGAGTCGATGAGAGTAGGAAGGAATTAGAGACTGGGAAGGTGTACATGGGTGGGGAGAGATGAAGGGGGGACAGGATAGTCAAAGCGAACAGATACAGGGATTGTACAGAATGGGTAGGGTCGTTGTTCGAAGGAGTAAAACGATCCATTCTTAACACCACAGAGGGGCCACGAGCTAATCTTCTGCGGGAAAGCTTTCGCTGTCTTCGGGAACCTCTTCGAGAATCGCAACCTGAGGGTCGCCTTCGAGGGTGAAGATAGCCCTGCCAGTGGTTGAGGCAGACTCCTGAAAGTGGCACCCTGTCAAGATTGGTTTTCAGGCGTTAATATCGTGTATTAGTGAACACAGCGAATGCCCGAATAACTTGTGCGAATAAGTATGCCGTTCGGCGAATAGGTGAACCAATAAATGTTCACAAGGTAAGAGGGTTTGCCTAAACGGGGCTCACCCTATCTACAGTCGTAGTGAAATAGCCCGTGACTCTTGACGATGTAACGTGCAAGGTCTCACGGAAGGGCTGTCTAAGTCTCGACAATCCCTTCGCTGGCGAAGGTGCTCCTTCGGAGCCCTTCGCCAACAGCACAGAAAATGGTTCGAAGGCTAAGGTAATGAAGATGAAGTATGAGAACTCACCAGTGATGCCTAAGTCCTTTGCTAGTCGAAGATGGGAATCTCCAAGAGAAGGCTTAAGATAATGACCACGGCGAGGTCAAAGCTGCACAAGATGAATGACGTATGATAATTGAACTGGGGAATATACATGCCAATGTAAACTACTTATATCGAATGCTCGTAAGATATCAGCGAATAGGAAAGAGGCCGTTGTGAGTCAGGGTTGGATAGGGGTGTGTGGTCATGATACTAGGTGGATGGAATAAACATACAATAGAGTGGGGGGAGAATGCGAACATGAAACGACGGAGAATAAAGGGAGCGAAGGCACTTATGGACAAAACCATGTCTTGGGACCCGCATACACGCTACCCTGCACGGGCTCTTCGTTTACTGGGTTGATCCTGCACGGCCTATGGAAGAGACGTCCTGCGATCACACCTTGGCCATACGAACGCCCAATGGGGTTGGATTATGAAGATGATGGGGTTAATGATGAACCATCATGCCGGGTGAATGGTATCGATCATATTTGATGGCGTGTCTGCTGACGAAATGCGCGAGCAGCGAATAGCGGTTCGGAGAATGGGGCGAACAGTGGGTAGAGTGGACGTAGAGGGGAAGTGGTCGGTAGGTGCGGCGAACTCTGGCGAAGATGCTAGGGAGTGACGAGGGGGAACATAGACGTAGCGCGGTAGGAGAAATACACCGGTCGTGACACTCCCCTTCGTGTGATGTGTGGGGGGTTTGCCGCAGTAAGGGCAAAGGCCTTTGGTTTTTCGTCGCTCTTTCTCGGTTTCAGTCAGACGTCTGGTGGCATCGAGGATACCGGAAAGATCTTTCTGTTCATCGGGCTTGGCTGCGGCCGAGGGTCTGGGTCGAGCGTTAGCATGTGGCATAGAAGAAGGTTTGGAAGAGGAAGGGGGACGAATAGAGGTTGTAATCTGCTTTTCGCCTTGGCGCTCCCAGTAGCGATTGTCAATGCGAAGAGCCTGACGTTTGAGATCGTCGAGGCTTTCGGGACGTTCGTAGGAGAGCATGTGGTCTTTGATGCGCTCAGCGAGGCTGTTGTAGAAAGCGTCGTAAAGGGCAGCATCGTTCCACTCGACGTAAGAGGACAACTCAGCAAATGTGGTCATGTGGCGATTGACACGATGGGTGTCGAGCATCTTGAGCCTGTGAATAGCTCGCTCGGACACCTGGATGATGTCGGCCTGACCGAAAAGACGGTTAAGTTCGTTGACAAAGATAAGCCAGTTGCTCCGAATGGGAGGCTCTGGGACCTGAATGAGAAAGGGTTGCCACCAGATTAAGGCAATGTCGCTGAGGTAGGATGCTGCGTAGGAGACTCGCTGTTGCTTGTTACGTATCGTGATTTCCGCTAAGTCGGAACTGGAAAGGACAGCGGCTTCAACTTGTAGGTTGCGCCCCCGATAAACTATCGTCCTAAGTATTTCGGAAATGGGTCAGAAGTCGGAATGTACTGAACTGAAGGTTGGTCGGAACTTGGGGCGGAACTGAGGTGGAAGGCGGAAGACGGAAGGTGGAGAGGCTGAGGTCTTGCTAGACTCGCTGTGCTAAGAACAGGAGATGGAGCTAAGGAAATCAAGTATCGAAGGTGATTATCTGATTGCAGAATAACAGACATACATGAGGGGGTTTTATACAAAGCGCAGAAACAACAAGTAATGGTATGATACTGGGCAAGTTCCGGAGAGTGCGGGAATCGGATAGACATACGGGGTAAGTAACTAATACGGAACAATGGGTGACAAGGGGGGTGCAGGGTAGGGTAAGTACAATGGCTGTTATGTATTGAGATTTCCGCTAAGTCGGAACTGGAAAGGACAGCGGCTTCAACTTGTAGGTTGCGCCCCCAATGAACTATCGTCCTACATATTTCGGAACTGAGTCGGAAGTCGGAAAGTACTGAACCAAAGGTTTGGTCAGAACTTGAGTCGGAACTGAGGCAGAGGGCGGAAGACGGAAGGCGGAGAGAGACTGAGATCTTGCTAGACTCGCTGTGCTAAGAACAGGAGATGGAGCGAAGGAAATCAAGTATCGAAGGCGATTATCTGATTGCAGAATAAGAGACATACATGACAGGCTTTTATACAAAGAGCTGAGGCAACAGGTAATGATATGGTACTAAGCACATTCTGGAGGAAGCGGAAGTCGAGTAGACAATGCGTGGGAACTAACTATTGGGAACAATGGGACTACAAGGGGGGTTCAGGGTAAGGTAGAACAATGGCAAAGAACAAGGGGTTGGGAAAACATATCTGACAATGAAACACAAGGAGGGTCGGACATATGGTCTTGATGAACGGTAAGGTGGGTCCGGTGGGTCCGAGTAATAGAGTCGAAAGAACAAGGGAAATGTACAAGGGGCGGAATGTCGGAAATATCGGAGGGGTGGAATGTTTTGCGGAAATATCATAGGGGCGGAAGATATTGCGGAACTGAGGGTCGGAAGTCGGAAATGAACGGTCGTAACAATGGCATAGAACAAGGAGGGTAAGTACAATAGGCATCGGAAGAAACAGAACTATGGAAATGGTATCTTGCTGTGCTCAGGGTCGAGTACGGGGGCCGGTACCTGGAGGTGGCCAGGGGTACTGAAAGAACAAGGGAGGAGGGTTGCAGATATTGCGGATGTCAGAATAGAGTCGGAGGTGGCACGGAGGTGGCGCGGAGGATGTGCGGAGGTGGCGGAGATGGTTGATCGGAACAGTCGTAACATTGCTCCTGCTGGAACTTTCGGGGCTTGTTGTTGAAGACCATAATACAACTAGCGATGAATGTTCGGAGAAGGCGAGGTTCTTTCCCTGTGACTTTGCCAGGCTTCGCAGCATCGGAATCACCATCAGGGGCGGCCTGAGGGTAGGTGAAAGGAAAGGGATAGTAGGGGTTCCATGGGAACCATGGTTGCGGCCAAGGCCCTCCACCAGGGGGTGGAGGTGGGCGAGGTCCGGGGGGCCTGGGTGGCCCGGGAGGCCCGATCGGAGGTACTCCGAAATGGGGAAATGGTGGCCCGACAGGTGGTGGAGGAGGCGGTACAGGCCCGCCAGGTGGGGCAGGAATCTGTGCCGGAGGCTGCTGCGGGAGAGGTTGTCCCGCGAAGGGGTGAGGTTGTCCCGCGAATGGAAAAGGCGCAGGTCCACCAGGTGGGGCAGGAATCTGGGCCGGGGGCTGTTGCGGGGGAGGTTGTCCCGCGAATGGAATAGGCGCAGGCCCACCAGGTCGGGCAGGAATCTGGGCCGGGGGCTGTTGCTGGGGAGGTTGTCCCGCGAAGGGGAGAGGTTGTCCCACGAATGGAATAGGCGCAGGCCTGCCAGGTGGGGCCGGAATCTGAACTGGAGGCTGCTGTGGGGGAGGTTGTCCCGCAAAGGGGTCAAGTTGTCCTGCGAATAGAAAAGGCTCAGGCCCGCCAGGTGGGGCAGGAATCTGGGCTGGAGGTTGGTACAGAGGAGGTTGTCCTGCAAACGGGTGAGGTTGCCCTGCGAATGGAGGCGGGGCACCTCCGAATGGCAAAGCATTCGGATAATAATAGGGCACGCCACTAATGGGATAGCCAAGATGTTGTTCGGGCGCAGGGTCAGCGTGGTGTCCCTGGTCCGCCAAAGGTGCCTCGCGAGGGGGTGTCTGTTGAGAACTGACTCGAGTATGGTCACTATGTACCGAATGGTGAAGACTGCGAAGGGTGCAAAGAAGCATGTGAGTGATGCGGATGAGATGAAGAATTGTGCGAAGCAGGTGTGTGAGCCCGAGATTCCACGTGTACAGGGGTGGTATGCCTAGAATTGAGAGTAGGTGTAGGCTGGGGGTTAGGAGGACACTGGGCGTAGTGCACGTCGAGAAAAGGATTCAGAGTGTGACTAGGCGAAACAGGTGGCAAGTGGGGTCGTGCGAAGGCCGATTGTAATCGGAGTCCTGAAGCACCGACAATCCAAGGGAGCCTAGAAGGATAAGGTTCTTGAAATGTGCTAGGGTTCTGAGGGCGACCGCTGGGCGAATTAGGGACCAATAAGCGGCATAAAGAATCGGCACTGGGCCTGTGACTAGATATGGGAGTGCTGGTTGAAAGTGGTCGCTGAGGGGAGAAGTGCTGTTTCCCTGGAGTCAGCTGCCGTCAAACGTCGAAGAGAGGAGGTGATGCATGTTCGGGGACCGGATGGTGCGGTGTAGGCTGAGATGCAGACATGGCAACAAGGCGGGAGAAAGGGATGATGTTGTCAAGATTGGTTTTTAGGCGTTAATATCATGTATTAGTGAACACAGCGAATGCCCGAATGACTTGTGTGAATAAGTATGCCGTTCGGCGAATAGGTGAACCAATAAATGTTCACAAGATAAGAGGGCTGTGTTTTGGAACCCGTTGAACTAAACGTAAAACTGTGGTGTTAAACACAATTCTAAAGTTCAATCAGAGATTTGACTTTACAAGCACACGCAAGCTTCGAAACTATTTTAACGGAGAACCCAATTAAGAAATTATACTCCGGTGAACAATCAGAATCAGTATTGGTACAGGAAGTGTAGCAATAGAAATTTAACTGAACACGTGTAGTTCTTAGATTGTGCAATACTTTGTGAGGTCAAAGAATGTTATTAGGCGTCCAAGGGTCCAGATACTTTAAGGGGGAAAGCTACCTAGAGTCTTAGGACCGCGGGTCGAGTGAATTAAAGACAACAATAATCCCCAAGACGTGAAAAGATAGTTCTGCGCTTGAACTCTTCCTCAGTTCAAGTATGTCACTATTCTTGTGGCTTTTCTGGTTTTCCAACTCAACAAACGTAGGATATTAACTCACTTACCCTGAGTTAGGTTAATATCTGCAGTGCGTTGATTGATCAAGAAAGATCAATTACTCAAAAGGCTATTAACCCACTTAACTCAGAGTTAAGTTAATAAACTATTGCTTGAATTGAATAACTAATAACCAAGTCTATTAGATCACTGCTCAGAGTGGCGTCTAATGGTACAGGATTACTAATCAGTTACTCTTAGTAATGTTGCTGTTTGCAGCGCGATTAGTCAGAGCCTGCTGCAATTAAAATAGAGCACTCTTGTACTTCTCAGAGCCAATCAGAGTTGCTGCAATCTTAGACTGTAGCCAAGTCAGTGAGCCAGTACTTCGGTACAAGGCTGTGTTGAAGTCACACTTCAGTTACTCAAGGTATGAGTGGTTTGGGTGAAAGATGATTGATTGCTTCACTGCTAAAACTGCAGGCTATTTATACTGCATCTATCTAGCTTATGTAACTACTGCCAGGAACCTTGTAGAGGCTTCTACTACTGTGAAGAACCTTGTGGAAGCTTAGAGAAGCTTCAGGAAAGGTTTGGAAACTATTGGAAGGCTGTGGAAGGTTCTATTAAATAAATGTCAGATGGCTCACACCAGAGCACAGAGAAATATATACGTACCAAGGATGGGACTGAGAATTTGTTTGTTAGGCAAAGTCAAGGGAATTTATGATTTTCTATTTAAAATAAAATAAATGTCAGATGGCTCACAGCAGACCAAAGAGAAATATATACGTACCAAGGAAGGGACGGGGAAATTGTTTGATGAAAATATCCAAGTCTTCTTCGGCTATCCAACTGGAATAATTCCAGTAAAAGGTCTTGGTCCTGGTCCTGGTCCTGGGGAGATGTCTTCTTCAGCCACCAGTAGTGCAAGTCAACACTAAGAGAACTGCAATGCAATTGTGGCTCCCTCTAAGGCAGCCTGGGATGACTACCTGGCTCCTTAGCAGAGAAAAAGCTGCCCCACTGAAGAGGTCAACCCCAATAGTTCACTGCAGAGATCTCCCTGGGAAGAGATCTTTTGTGTTCTACACTATAATCTTTTGTGTTCTACACTATAATCTTTTGTGTTCTACACTATATAGGCTATCTATTAATTCACTCTCACTCAATTTTATTCTATCTAGTGGGCAGAGAGGAGAGGAGGGTGGTGGTGGAGTGCGCAGACGCGGCTGCGCAGCGTTCTGCCAGCGCGTTCTGCCAGCTCAGCGCAGGGTTGAGCGCTGGAGCCGGAAGATCGGCGTGAACCGCCAGGAGCTCGTGGCTGCGCCGCTCGCGCTCCAGGTTCACGCCGGTCTGCCGGTCACGTGACCGCTGTGCAGCGTTGGTGCTCGCGCCTGCGCCGCTCGCCGCTGACATAAGTTTTATGTAATATTATTTGTAAGCGCACCCACAACCTCCCACCGTGCTGCTTTCACCTATAGGAATGTGTTTTATGAGTGACCTTATATCATGGTGGACCAAATAAGAAAAGCATTTGTATTGAAGACATTGGGAAGGCAGTTACAGTTTTAATCTAATTTTGACTTACAGCAACCTGTGCTATGTAGGGGACATGGTCTTTCAGAAAGCCCTCATCAGAGTGCGGGCAGTTGAAGGAAGTAAGACCTTGGGGAACAATGAAGATAAAGCACCAGTTTGCTTATGGCGGGAGTCCAGAAAATCGGTTGAGAACATCCTGAAGACCCAGTTTAATGCCATGCATCGAGCCACCAGAAAACTGGAACAACTAGAGATATCTATCATGAAGAATGAGTGAATCAATCACAACTTCATTCTCGGTCAGTGGAACATAGTATATGCCCTCCTCGATGAAGGTGCATGTTGGAGTGATGTGCAGAGAGATGTCAGAACCCATGTTGCTCACTGCTTCAGACTGGGCTTTCTGCAACCTGGGGCTGGCTGAGAAATCGCCAAATTTGGCATGCCAACACAACAAGAACCTATGGTGTGGGCCCAAAACATGGGTTTGGCATCAAGTTCAATGCCTTTGGCAAAGGCTCATTGGAGGTGTGCTTCAAAAAGTAGGCCTGTCATTCCATCACTAGGCATCCAAGGAAACAGCTGCAACATGTTAAGAACTTTGTTTTCTTCCAATTGCCAGAGTTGCATATGGAGTTGATGGCCAACAGACAATGTAATAGGGTCAACAGCGTAAGAATGCATCTCGTGGGGAATAGAGTGGTACACAAGGCAGATTTGGTGAGAAACATTGTCCATGAGTAAATCTTCACTTTCATTTATGAGCTTCTCAATCAATTCTGCCGTCAAGGTTTTCTTGATCAGTTTTTCCCAAGAATTGTAAAAACCTCCCAATTGCGGCTGAATCAAATGTCAAGCAAAGATGTGGACTAGGCCCTGCATTATGAAATGGATCTAAGGGATTTCCCCAGAATTGACAATGAAGATTCCATAGGTCAAGCGGTATGTCTGGCTGTGCCTGATCGCCACCTCCACTGAACCTCACATGCTTCGTAGTACCATCCTCCACTTCAAGCCCCCACTTATTAGCTGTTCTAAAGGCGTGGGTCACTGCATTATATAATGTTAGTACTGAATGACCCCACGACAACTATCAAGACATACACAGTACTTGCACAATGAGATGGAGATAAACACCTCGTCTGACTGTAGATCGGGAAAGTGGATCTCTTTGATTTATTGAGGAAATTCATGTTGTTTGGTCTGGTATCACCTATAAACAGTGGTGTCGTGAGTTTCCACAAGATGAGCTGGTCTTGATCAACATGGCATGCTTCCAGAACATATTTCTTGTCCTCGAAGATTTGCCTTAGGAGGTTGCCAATGGGGGTGTTTGTTGGAAAACCCCAAATTACCTGATGGGGCCTGATCAAGCACTGCAATTACACGGCCAATCAATGTTTCCAGCTCCCATAAGGTAGTACAACTCCACCTTACGCTACTCTTCATATTGTAATGTTAGTTCCCATTGTAAAGAGTGCAAAATACTGAGTGTTTGACCAAGTGTCAATGTTCAGTCACATATCACAGAGCGTGGGCACTACCCAGACAGACAGACAGACAGAGAGGGCCTGTTTCACCAGCATGCCCTTTATTAGTACTCATTGACTTGAGACTAAGTCACGACTTAAGATATATATTAGGTAAATACTCAGTAATACCACAATAATACTAAAATCTATCAACAGGTGGGGTGCACATGTGCATGTGCATGAGATGTGCTGCAGTGCCTCACATGTGTAGGGGGGGAGGGGGGAGGTATGTGGGCATCACACAGTTGTGCTGTGAGGGTGGAGGGGGAGGTATGAGTGGTGTGGGGTGGGCAGTGGCATTGCATGCTGGTGCTGGGATGGTGGCACATAGATGGAGGTGTAATGGCATATGTATGCAGATGCATACAGGTGGATGGAGGTGGAGGCAAGTAGGGAGGTGTACATGTGTGCAATGTGTGGTGCACATGGAGGTGGTGCATGTGGAGGTGGTGTACATGGAGGTGGTGTTGTCATTGTCATCACATGTGCATGCTGGGGTGTATGGAGGTGGTGCATGTGAAGACTGGGGGTGGAGGTGGAAGCGGCAGTGTCATTGTATGCACATGCAGTAAGTGTTGCACTTGGAGGTGGAGGTGGCCATGTTGTCATCATCACACATGCATGTGGGGGTGTATGGAGGTGGTGCACATGGAGGTCATCGGGTGGAGGTGGAGTGTTGTGGCTGGAGTTTGTAAGGGCAACCCACATGCATTGTGGGGATCACATAATCACATGAACTGACAGAGGGGAAATCCAAAGTATATATATAAATAGGCAGAATACACAATAGAAGGGATTCTCACCTGACAGAAGGGAAATCTGGAGAGGAAAGTATAAGGATCCCTACTGCCAGTGTGCCTGCATTACATTACACTCAACCACAGTCAGGGGCATCACTCAGTACTCACCAGTGACCCTGCCGTCCCCTGGCCTCCCTGACCCCTGGATGCTGTGTACTATGTGAGACACTTCACTTCTGATGTTGTTCCAAAAGTGGAAGTACAGAAGTAGAGTAGAGGTGGAGAAGTGAGTGGAGCTGGCAGAAGTGCTTCTGGAAGTTGAAGCAGAAATCAGAGTGAGTGGAAATTGGAGCAGTGTCAGAACTGGAAAAGGAGGTGTCCCCTGATATCAGCCAGACTTGAAGAACAACATCATACAGTGGATCCAGGCCTGATCCAACTGGAAGAGGTCTTCACAAACTATAAAAAAAAAAATACAAGACAATGGTATTGTGGAAGGTTTGCCCTTGTTGAAGTCAAATGGAGTTCCTGGCTTGATCCTCATATGACTGGGCTTCAATTCTGGTCTCCCAGCAGCTTCTGAACTTCTGAGTCCCTCAGACTCCTCACTACACACTTCATCTCTTCTCAGTGATGTCAGGGGAACCCCATCCTGATGGTATTTCCAGCCTCAGCTTCAATCCCAACCTGAGGTCTGGAACCGACCCGAGCATCTTCTGAGGGTCAAGCAGAGTGCCCAAACCTTCAGCTTTGGCAACCATCCCAGAGTGGTGCCAAGGTTGTGGGTCGAGTCACATGTGTTAGGTGAGTGCTGTGGAGGTTACAGACTTGTGTCAGGAGTGGAGTGGGTGTCCCTGACTTCAATCAGGGGCATGAAGTATATAGGTAGTGTGCTGGTAACAAATATCCTTAGCTTTTCCTCTTTGGATCCTCCTCTACCAGGTGAGTTATATGTCATGTAGATAGCTCTTATTCATACTTTGGATCCTCTCTACCAGACCGTGTGACTTCTACTGTCTAGAAAAAGTGCCCTTACAGGTGAGATGACTGTTAGCCTGTTGTCTAACTTTGCCAAGATAGTGTTTCTCTCACATTGGCCTTCATCTAGCTAGTCCACACTCTATATTCTGAATACACTGGGATGATCCAGCTCAGAAATCCTCTAATAGTGGCTGTCAGGTCATTGCATACTTTGGAAATCACTGCATTTTAGGGCTTGGTAATCATAGTCGGAATACATAGGCTGATCTGATATAGAAGCACCAAATCCTAGATATTAGTTGGTACTTGTTATCTACGATGATGTTGGCACTGCAGACATCCAAATACCCAGGGCTGGGTTCAATCTCCTGCAACCACATGTCCTCGACCTTCAACATAGGATCATGAATACCTGGGGCAACAACACATCATCAATTGTCAGATTCTGTCATAGTACGGCTAAATCAGTCCGATGCTTGATCCCAATCAGACTTCGGCCATGTGTGGCCATGTGGCAACACAAGCAAGGGCATATGATTGCTCGTTCCCAGGCTGGACTTGGGAAAATTTGGAGCAGCGACTAGTCTCAGTACCTACTTACTAGGCTAAGTATATAACATATTAGTGTACATATGCATAAATATTAATGATTTCAAGTCAGCATCTTTGTTCTTCTACCACCACCACCGGGGCACACAGAGCTGTATATGTCAACTCTCTTATATCTTCCATTCTACTAACATACAGAGACAGTCAGACCAAAGATCACTCTGTTTGGATGCTGAATTTATGATACTGTGCGCTAAACTACATGATGAGATTGCTGAGCTAAGCTGTCACTCATCTGTGTCACATTGAAGGTCCTTTCACCGCGACCATCATCTATGCGCTGCTTTTCAAGCTCTGTCCTCTGAGTTTTCCATTGTGATTCCTTCAGACAACCAATCTCATCGGGTTAGTATGACTTCTGATCCTTTACTGTGAATGGCGCTCATGCATCTTATTATCCAGGTCACAGTGCACAACCGGCCGCCATCCTAAACTTATTAGTAAGTTATGTAACTTATGTTCATGTTTCCTGGGTGTTACACACAACTGAGAGTGATCATGCAACTCCTACATTGAACAGCTTGATCCCAGTTCGACCTGGATTGCATGCAGTGTGACCGGTGTTCAACTTGGTGACTCGTCTCATGACATTCAGGCCTCAATCGGATGTATGTCTTGGTATATGCACAGTGATCATAACAATAACACTATTGCACTGCCCCTCTGTCAAGATTGGTTTTTAGGCATTAATATCGTGTATTAGTGAACACAGCAAATGCCCGAATAACTTGTGCGAATAAGTATGCCGTTCGGCGAAGAGGGTGAACCAATAAATGTTCACAAGATAAGAGGGCTGCCCGAATGGGGCTCACCCTATCTACAGTTGTAGCAAAATAGCCCGTGGCACTTGACGATGTAACATGCAAGGTGTCACGGAAGGGTTATCTAAGTAGCGACAATCCCTTCACTGGCAAAGGTGCTCCTTCGGAGCCCTTTGCCGACAGCACAGAAAATAGTTCGAAGGCTAAGGTAACGAAGATGAAGTATGAGAACTCACCAATGATGCCTAAGTCTTCTTCTGGTCGAAGATAGAAATCTACAGGAGAAGGCTCAAGACTATAGTCACAGCGAGGTCAAGTTTGCACAGGATGGACGTATGATAATTGAACTGGGGAATATACATGTGAATGTGAACTACTTATATCGAATGCTCATATGGTATCAGCGAATAGGAAAGAGGCCGTCATGAGTCAGGGTTGGATAGGGGTGCGCAGTCATGATACAAAATAGATGAAATAAACATACAATAGAGTGAGGGAGGAGGATGAACATGAAACGACGGAGAGTAAAGGTGGCAAAGGCACCTATGTACGAAATCATGTCTTGGGACCCGCATATACACCACCCTGCACAGACTCTTCGTCTACTGGGTTGATCCCACACAACCTACGGGTAGGATGTCCCACGAACGTATCCTGGCCATATGAACACCTAAAGGGGTTGGATCGAGAATGTAAAGAAGTGGATTCAGAGGGGGGGGGGTCCAAAAGACCCCACTGTATAGTAGTGCGTGGGAACTGCCGGCGGTTCCCCAGCTTCAACTTACCTTGTAAACCGTCACTATGTAGCATCAGAATCCCACAGCTTGGTCGATCTCTGCTGCTCTTGTGATACCCACAAGGCTCTAAGTTTACTCCTTTACAGAGAAGCTGATGGAGCCAGTGACGAGCCATCATGCCAAGTAGGGGATGTAGATCGTGTTTGATGGCATGCCTGCTGGCAAATGATGCGAGCAGCGAATGGTTGTTCAGCTAAATGCAGCGAAGGGTGAATAGAATGATCATTGAAGAGCCGTGGCCCAAGGGGAGGGCGAAGCCACGAGAACGTAGAGGTGGACTAGGGAAATGGATAATAGGGCTAACTGGGTACAGGAAATGAAAAGGTTACGCCATCCGAGCAAAGGAGCATCCAACGGGGTTTGAGCCAGGAAGGTAAAGGGACCCGTGATGGACCATTGAGCCAGGGAGAAGGCGTTGATCGAGTACAGGTAGCGCTGCTACATGCGAATGATATGAAAGCAAATAAACGTTTGGCGAATTCGGCGAGGAGCAAACAGGGAGAACAAAGAAGTGGGGTGTCAAGGTTACTGGGTATACAAAATGGACAGGTCATGACACCCTCTCATCTCTATATCCCTGTGTGCAGCTGAACTAACCGAAAAGGTGAAGTAACCCTATCACATTTGGGTACACGACTAGTAACTTACTTAGTTGTCATCTGGTTCAATGTGTGTGAAGGTCCATTGCTACTCAAATAGGTAACCAAACTATCTGTTAATGCTAGCCAATCTAAAACAATACTCACCTGGTGATCTGTGCACTATAATTTCCAGCACCATGGCCATTCTCAGGTGGTGCAGAAGCTGCTAAGGATAGCAAGGCAAGATCAAGGTGAGTCACATCTGTATTGGAATACAAGAATAACAAGAACTCACGGAGTTAGAGTGTGCAGGCCTCTTGGTAACTAGTCCATCGTCCCCTGCATTGAGCCCATGTTTTTTTCTGTTAATACTGTGAAGAAGCTCATGCGGATCCACTACCCCATAATCACTCTCTGGCTCAGTTGTTGAACCCTCAATTTCCTGCCATCATGCCTCTCAAGTCTCAAGAGCCATAGCATGCCACTCTTACGCAACTTCGAATTGGTCAGAGTTGGCGGTGGGTTCGGATATGGGTCACTCAGGTCATGGTGAACAACCTGCATGTTTTCAGGGTGCGGGAAAATCAGTGGAACGGCTCTAAGGTAGGAAAGAAAATTCTATGGGGCGGTGTGGACATGATGTAGCTATGACACATTGTGTTGAGGTGCTACCTATTAGAGTAATGGAACTACTTTTATCTCCATCGATCTGCCTGGTTTTGAGGAGCTCAAGTATAACCAGATTAGGACTACTAGCGAGGCTTAAACATGGATGTAGGTAATAGCATTGCAAATACATGATATGCATGGGCACAATTTGACAAGTTAATAAAAACTTGTGCTCAGAGGAGGTAGGTCAGGCTGTGATGAGCCCATGTGTTATGATGCTAGAATATGTTACGACTGTTCCACTCAACCATCTCCGCCACCTCCGCACATCCTCCGCATCACCTCCACGCTACCTCCGACTCTATTTCGCAACATCCGCAACATCCGCAACCCTCTACCTCGACCCCTTGTTCTTTCAGTACCCCTGGCCACCTCCAGATACCGGCCCCTGTACTCGACCCTGAACACAGCAAGATACCATTTCTGTAATTCCGTTTGTTCCGATTGCCCATTGTACTTACTCGCCCTGTTCTTTGCCATTGTACTTACCCTACCCTGCACCCCCTTGTCATCCCTTTGTTCCGCATTAGTTACTTGCCCCGTATGTCTATCCAATTCCCGCACTCTCCAGAATTTGCTTAGTACCATACCATTACCTGTTGCTTCTGCTCTTTGTATAAAACCCCCTCATGTATGTCTCTGTTTCTGCAATCAGATAATCAACTTCAATACGTGAATCCCTTCGCACTGTCTCCTGTTCTTAGCACAACGAGTTTTGCTAGTCTTGTCCCCCTCCGCTCTCGACGCTCTGTCCTCCGCCTCTTCCACCTCTTCCGACCTTTGTCCTCCGACCCTCGACCCTTGACCTCACACTCGACTTCTGCCTTCTCCAACATCCGCAAGTCAATTCCAAAATACTTAGGATGGTAGTTCATCAGGGGCGCAACATATAAGTTGAAGCCATTGTCCTTTCCAGTTCTGACCTCTGGGAATTCCGATACGTAACAGAATACCTATTTTGTTTGGACCTACGAACAAAGACTAACATCTATGAAGCTATCTAAACTGAACGCAAGTCATGCCATATTAGTATTGGCTCATGATCCAAGTACCCCGAGTGGTCACAGGCCGAGCACCCACTATAACTCCACTAGATCTCACCTACTCGTGAGAATTCCCACCACGATTGCCAACCCTTAAAACGCCGTGAATGTAAGAATTACATGCTGGAGTGTTGCGGCCGTTCCGCTCGACCATCTCCGCCACCTCCAGAACACCTCCGCAGCACCTCCGACTCTATTCCACAACCTCCGCAACCCACGACCTCAACCCCTTGTTCTTCAGTGCCCTGGCCACCTCCAGTCACCGGCCCCCGTACTCGACCCTGAACACAGCAAGATACCATTTCCGTAATTCCATTTGTTCCGATGCCTATTGTACTTACACACCTTTGTTCTTTGCCATTGTACTTACTCTACCCTGCACCCCCCTTGTCACCCCCTTGTTCCACATTAGATACTTACCCCGTATGTCTATCCAATTCCCGCCCTCTCTGGAATTTGCTTAGTACCCCACTATTACCTGTTGCTTCAGCTCTTTGTATAAAACCCCCCATGTATGTTTCCGTTTCTGCAATCAGATAATCGACTTCGATACACGAATCCCTTCGCACTATCTCCTGTTCTTAGCACAGCGAGTCCTGCAAGCTTTGTCTCTCTCTCTCTGCTCCCGATCCTCTGTCTTCCGCCTCTTCCGACCTTCGTCATCCAACCCTCGACCCTCAGTACTCTCTTCCCGACTTCCGCCTTCTCCGACATCCCCGGAAGTCAAATCCGAAATACTTAAGACGGTAGTTCATCAGGGGCACAACATATAAGTTGAAGCCATTGTCCTTTCTAGTTCCGACCTCCGGGATTTCCAATAGGTAACATGGAGCCACTACATGGAACTAGTTACAATTTCCAAAACATAAGAACATATCACTATCAATTAGGTCATTCAGATAGAACCTAGGTCTCGTATCAAATGTAGGAATCATATGGCAAGCTCTGACAATATATTTTAGCAGGACAAACCCATAGTCTTTCTCCTCATAAATGTGGCAATTCTTCCAGTGGGTATTGTCATGACGCGTTTATTTCCCATACTCAGATGCTCTGTTCTCCCATTTCTCACTCCACCTTCGTGTTCGTTCCGATCGCCCTTGCCGTGTTCGGCAACCGATCCTCGCTGTTCACGCCATTTACCATAGCCACACGCCGTCGAAGCACGATCGACGTCCTTGGACTGACTTGGCAGTCATCGCTGGGCCTATCACCTCCTCTGCTCAACCCTCTTTAGATGGTGTTCCTATGATCGGACTGTCATGACTTGTGTATTTCCTGGACCTTGTTATCCCCATTTCCCCTTTCGCCACTCCTCCCCCGTGTTCGCTCGGCTTTGCCCTCCACTTCAACCACTTCTCCCCTATGTCATCTCCATTCGCCCTTCCTCGCATTTCTCCGAACCACTATTCGCTGCTCGCACATTTCACCAGCAGGCATGCCATCAAATACGATCGATACCATTTACCCAGCATGATGGTTCATCACTAACCCCATCATCTTCTTAATCCAACCCCTTTGGGTGTTCGTATGGCCAAAGTGTGTTCGCAGGACGTCCCTTCTGTAGGTCGTGCGGGATCAACCCAGTAGACGAAGAGTCCGTGCAGGGTAGCATGTATGTGGGTCCCAAGACATGGTTTTGTACATGAGTGCCTTCGCCACCTTTACTCTCCGTTGTTTCATGTTCGCACTCTTCCCTCACTCTATTGTATGTTTATTCCATCTACTTAGTATCATGACTGTGCACCCCTATTCAACCCTGACTCACAACGGCCTCTTTCCTATTTGCTGATGCCTTACGAGCATTCAATATAAGTAGTTTACATTTGCATGTATATTCTCCAGTTCAATTATCATACGTCGTCCATCTTGTGCAAACTTGACCTCGCTGTGATCATCATTTTGAGCCTTCTCCTGGAGATTTCTATCTTCAACCAGAAGAGGACTTAGGCATCACTGGTGAGTTCTCATACTTCATCTTCGTTACCTTAGCCTTTGAACTATTTTCTGTGCTGTCGGCGAAGGGATTGTTGCTACTTAGACAACCCTTCCATGACACCTTGCACGTTACATCGTCAAGTGCCACGGGCTATTTCGCTACGACTGTAGATAGGGCGAGCTCCACTCGGGCAGCCTGTTAGGGATCGTCCACAAAGTAGCTACCTATTTATGAACATTTACTAGGTAGTTAATTAGTTTCAAATGTCCTCAAGGAAGGTTGTATTAATATTTCTATGCTACACTCACATTGGGTCCACAAGATACCCCAATCTCTTGATAGTTTAGCTAAGAATCCCCCACGGTCACATGACTATCACATGACCTCAAAACAGCTCAAAGTCACCTGATCATCCACAGTCACCTGACAATCACCTGACCTCAAAGTCACCTGATTATCTACAGTCACCTGACAATCACCTGACCTCAAAGTCACTTGATTATCTACGGTCACCTGACAATCACATGACACAGTCACATGACCTCAATCCAGCATGAAGTCACATGACTTTCCTTCGTCACATGATAATCACATGAGCGTGGGAGTTTCTTACATACTCTTAGCTTTACTGTCACAGAGCTGTGACTTTAACCCAATATAGCACTGCTCAGCACGCAGAGTGTGTTGATTGGCCCTGATCCACCTCAGTCTGCTTTGCTCTGCAGCAGCCCAGGAGTCTACAATGTACTGCTGGAACAATTTGCCACCACGCAGGAGTGTTGTAGGTTCTCTCTCTCTCTGGAACAGACGATATGCATGGTACTGTATTTGGGTGACCTGTCTCCGTCTGTTTGGATTGGGATTGGCCTGCCGAGCACGCTCTGGCTCATGATAAGGAATACCTGGTTCCCATCCCAACTCTCCCTTGGGAAAGAGCAAGACATAGTGCAGAGAGCCATAGTTTGCATTGGTATCCAATACCCTTCTGAAAGGTCCACCTCTGAGCTGGACAATAATATCCCTAGGTCCAGGGTCGATGCCATCTCCAGGAAGAACGACTGCAATCTCATCTGCAGTTGGGACATTATATCTCCTAGGATCCCTGTGTGCCCTGTACGTGAGCCTTGCCTGGATGTCACCATTCTGTTCTTGAGCTCTGAGCCTCTCAGCTGCTTGTTTATATGTGCGCACATGAGGATTGCATAGCAGGAGCATTTCCTGCAAGTCTCCCATGATAGTTGGAGACAGACGCTCATTACGATTTTTTCTCTTTGCCAAAGCCAGTGCAGGATCATATATGTAAAGCTGGGCATACTTTGGATCGTCTTCATTGTCAGGGAAGAGAGAGCCATGGAGATGATACAGTTCACCCTGTAGCTTGAGCACATATGGACCACGACCCTCCCGAAGCAAATCTTGGTCAAAGTTGGCCCCCACAGAAGTGAATGCAAATGCAGCATTATACTGCCTGATATTCTGGCGAAATCCTTTTGCCTCAGGGTCCTGGCCTTCTAAGAGCTGTTTCAATGGCTGAGGGGGCTCTGGCAGGTCTTCCAGCTGCACCTTTCCTTCCATACAGCAATCACCAAATCTGGGCCGCACATTTGAGGATTTCTGCAGACGTTCTGCCCTCCAGTGGAATGCTCCACAGTCAGGGCAGGGAATAACCATGGGACCCAAATCATGACGCTGCACATCTGCCTCAATTATTCTAGAGCGACCAAGTGGAAGAGGAGGAGGAGGTCGCTGAGGACGCTGCCGAGGTACAGGAGCGGCTGAGGAGGTGCAGGGAGCAGCTGAGGAGGTTCAGGGAGTGGCTGGGGAGGCTGAGGAGGTGCAGGGAGCAGCTGAGGAGGTGCAGGGAGTCGCTGAAGAGGCCGCAAAAGTGCAGGGAGTAGTGGCAGGATTGGTCTTATTGCATTGGCCTGAGCACACAATGCTGCCACTCCAGCAGAACCTACTACAGGAGGTCTAGGAGCTGGTTGTACAGGTGCTTGCCTGTGTCTTCCCAAGGGCTGTGCTGGGATAGGCTGTATCCCAGCAGCCTGAGCACACAAATCTGCCACCGCTGTAGAGCCTACCACCGGATGTCCAATTCCAGCTGCCTGAGCACGCAACTGAGCAATAGCCGCTGAACCTACTACGGGAGCGGGCTGTACAGGGTCTGGCCTATTTCTTCTCAGGGGCTGTAATGGTGGGATAACTGCTAACTGTGCACGAAGGGCTGCCACCTGCTCTCCAGGACTGAGATTAGGAGGACGCGATGGTCCTGCAAGCATAGGAGGACGTGATGGCCCGGCCACAGGTTGTTGAAAAGGATCAGCGACATTGCTTCTAGGAGGAGGGTGGGGGATGGCAAAAGGCTGTGGTGGAGGGGGTGGCTGGTCCTGAGCTCTGACAGCAGCAGCAGCAAGTGCACGCGCTCTCCGATCAGTGGGCGACGTCATATGACCCTCCTGCTCCTCCCTCGCCCTTTCACGCTCCTGCTGACGATTTCTCTCTGGAGTAGATGGATCCCTGAGAAATGCAGGCATAAGCTTAGGGGAACAATCAAGCTACCACAATTCAACTTACATTTGCAAGCAGATGCAGCTGTTGTTAATTTTTCTTGGGCAAAGTCAGGGGAATTTATTAATTTCTAATTAAAATAAAATACCCAGATGGTAGATTCATATGGAGGCTTGGACAATGACATTGGAGATGCAAACAGCTTGGGCATAAAAGTCATTCTGCCTGCGACATTTCAAGGAAGTACACGGGACATGAATCAAAACTGCCAGAACTCCCTGGCCATTACAACAAAGAAGGGTCCCCCTGATTTATTTATTACCATGACTGCCAATCCAAAGTGGGATGAGATAGTGGCTGAGTTGCTCCCTGGACAAACTGCTCAGGACAGGCCTGACCTGGTGTCGCGGGTGTTTCACCTCAAAAAGAAATACCTCATTGACTTGATCGTCAAGGACAAGATCTTTGGAGAAACTGTCGCTCGCGTTCACACTATTGAATTCCAGAAGAGGGGGCTCCCACACATGCACCTGCTTACCTGGTTCGATAGGGAGTCCAAGGTCAAACATCCACATGAGGTGGATTCTATGATTTCAGCAGAGTTCCCTGATCCAGAGACACATCCTGTCCTCTACCAGTTGGTCTGTGAGCTGATGACACATGGTCCCTGTGGACAAATGAATCCAAATGCACACTGCATGGAAAATGGCAAGTGCAAGAAAGGCTTCCCAAAGCCATTCTGTGAGGAGACCGTTGTGAATGTAGATGGATATCAAAAATATCGTCGTCACAATGATGGAAGGCTGCACAATGTCAGAGGTGACATGCTGGACAACAGATGGGTTGTGCCATACTCTCCTCTGCTCTTGCTCAAACTCCGGTGTCACATCAACCTTGAATTCACCTTCAGTGTGAGGTGCGTCAAGTATATCCACAAGTATCTATACAAGGGCCACGATCGGACCACGATGGAGTTTGGTGTCAACCATGATGAGATAAAGAAGTACCTGGACGCTCGCTATGTCAGTGCTCATGAGGCCTGTTGGAGGTTGCTGGAGCGGGAAATCCACACCCAGGTGCCTGCAGTCATGGCACTGCCAGTCCATGAAAAAGACCAGCAATCAGTCGTTTTCAATCCTGATGCTGATCCGCTCACCATCATGAACAGGGTCGAGGGGTCAAAGACAGCGCTCATGGCCTACTTTGAGGCCAATGCTGCCTACCCTCATGCGCGCGATGTGCTCTATGTGGATTTTCCTGAGCATTTTACCTGGAAAAAAGAGGAAAGGGTATGGACACCACGTCAAAGGGGATATAGCATTGGACGCCTTCACTTTGCAAGCCCAAAATCAGGAGAGAGATTTTATTTGCGCACTCTCCTCACGGTGATCAAGGGGGCCAGATCCTTTGAGGAGCTTAGGCCAGTGGATGGCATACAATGTGCTACTTACAAGGAGGCCTGTCTTGCCAGGGGAGTTCTGGAGGATGATCAGGAGTGGAGGTTGTGTCTCCAGGAAGCCAGTGGCATGAAAACAGGTGCTCAGCTCAGACATCTCTTTGCCACCATCCTTGGTCATTGCATTCCCTCACAACCTGACAGACTATGGGACGCCTTCAAGGAGCACATATGTGATGATCTCAGACATTGGCTCCAAATCAGACACAATATCCAGGAGCCACGGGATGATCAGGTCTATGATTTTGGCCTCTTTCTCTTGGATAAACTCCTTCAGCGTAATGGAATGTCCTTGAGCAGCTTTAAAGATATGCCTCGGGTGGTAGGCGAGTGGGAGGTCCTGATTGGAAACAGGTTCATAGCTGAGCAGAGGGACTATGACCCTGTTCAAGAGAGGCAGATGGCTGATGAGGAGGTTCCCAAGCTGAATGAGGGGCAAAGGTCTGCGCATGATCAGATATTACGGTCGGCACTGGACATAGATGCTCAGGGGAAACCTAATGGACAAATGTTTTTCGTCGCTGGCTCAGGGGGCGCTGGGAAATCATTCACATGGAACACCCTAATCCACTCCTGTAGAGCGGAGAGTCTCATTGTGCTTGCTGTAGCCTCATCTGCAATGGCTGCACTTATCCTCACTAATGGGACAACCTCTCACAGCATGCTTGGAATTCCAATTCCTGTCCATGAGGGCTCTCTCTCCTCCATCAAAAAGAACTCTGACCAGGCTGATATGCTGAGACTGGCCAGGCTCATCATTTGGGATGAGGCTGCAATGCAGCATCGCCATGCCGTAGAGGCCATTGACAGGACACTGAGGGATTTCCTTGACCAGCCTGACAGACCCTTTGGTGGCATCACGGTTGCCTTTGGAGGTGACTTTCAGCAGACTCTCCCAATTGTCCCCAAAGGCTCCAAGGAGGATATCGTGGGAGCTACCCTTCAGAAGTCATATCTGTGGCCAAAGATCAAGGTCCTCCATCTGACAGAGAACATGCGGGTGAGAAATGACCCTGACAGAGCCAGGTTTGCAGAATGGCTGCAGAATGTGGGTCAGGGAAAGGATCTCCCACTAGATCATACCTTCTCACTCCCTCAACACATGGTTTGTGGCCCTGGAATTGCAGAGCTGATCCAGGAAATATACCCTGGCATTGGCAATGCAATCCCTGCCCAGGACAATTATTTCTTGGAGCGGGCCATCCTCTGTCCCAGAAATATTGAGGTCAATGAGATCAATTCCATGGTGTTGAGGCAGTTTCCAGGTGATGCTCAGGTCTTCCACTGTGCAGATTCTGTCAAGGAAAGCGACTTTGCAGAGCAGTATCCTGTTGAGTATCTGAATTCCATAGAGATGGGCAGTCTTCCTCCTGCTCACTTGGAAGTCAAGCCTGGAGTGCCTCTGATGATGTTGCGCAATTTGGATAAGAAGCAAGGACTATGCAATGGGACAAGGTTGCGGTTGGTGAGGATGAGGAATAGAGTGTTGGAGGTCAGGATCATCTCAGGTCCACGTGCAGGAAATACTGCTTTCATCCCCAGGATCACCATTTCACCATCAGAGGGAGAATTACCATTTGTGCTGCAGAGGAGACAGTTTCCATTGCGTGTGGCATTTGCAATGACCATCAACAAGTCTCAGGGACAGTCTTTGGGTACGGTTGGGCTGGACCTGAGATATCCAGTGTTTGGACATGGTCAGTTGTATGTTGGTGTTTCAAGGGGAACAAGCTGGAACAAAGTGAAGGTATTGCTTGAGGAGGGTTTGAACACAACCAACATTGTATATAAAGATGTATTACTTAGAGCTCCTTGATTTCTGATATCTACTTGATGCAAATTGATTACTTTGATTTTCCCCAATGCACTTGACCTTACTGATATGTTAGACTTACCGATGCATTAGACTTACCGATGCATTAGACTTACCGATGCATTAGACTTACTGATGCGTTTGACCTTACCGAGGCGTTTGACTTGCACCCCTGCGCGAAGCGCGGGTACCCACCTAGTCTAAGAGTGAAACGGGGGCAGTGGGTTGTGGGCGCTGCTGACCAATGCTTGGTCAGCAGTTTGTCAGCGGAGTGCGAGCGGCGCAGCCGCGAGCCTACCCGCGGTTTACGCCGGTCTTCCGGCTCCAGCGCTGCACAGCGTTCTGGAGCGTGTGAGCGGCGCAGCCGCAAGCGGTTTATGCCAGTCTGCTGGCTCAGGCGCTCAAAGCAGCACTGCACTGGCAGAACGCTGCACAGCCAGCCGCTTTGCGCACTCCACCACCACCCTCCTCTCCTCTCTGCCCACTAGATAGAATAAAATTGTGTGAGAGTGAAACAATAGATAGCCTATATAGTGTAGAACACAAAAGATCTCTTCCCAGGGAGGTCTCTGCAGTGACCTATTGGGGTTGACCTCTTCAGTGGGGCAGCTTTTTCTCTGCTAAGGAGCCAGGTAGTCATCCCAGGCTGCCTTAGAGGGAGCCACAATTGCATTGCAGTTCTCTTAGTGTTGACTTGCACTACTGGTGGCTGAAGAAGACATCTCCCCAGGACCAGGACCTTTGACTGGAATTATTCCAGTTGGATAGCTGAAGAAGACTTGGATATTTTCATCAAAAAAGTTCCCCATCCCTTCCTTGGTACATATATTTCTCTGTGGTCTGGTGTGAGCCATCTGACATTTTTTGTATTTGTTTAAATAGAAATTAATAAATTCCCTTGACTTTGCCTAACAAACAAACTCCCCGTCCCTTCCTTGGTATGTATGTATTTCTCTGTGGTCTGGTGTGAGCTGTCTGACATTTATTTAATTAGAAATTTATACATTCCCCTGACTTTGCCCAAGAAAAATTAACAACAACAGCATCTGCTTGCAAATGTAAGTTGAAGTGGGGTAGCTTGATTGTTCCTCTAAGCTTATGGCTGCATTTCTCAGGGATCCATCTACTCCAGAGAGAAATCGTCAGCAGGAGCGTGAAAGGGCGAGGGAGGAGCAGGAGGGTCATATGACGTCGCCTACTGATTGGAGAGCACGTGCGCTTGCTGTGGCTGCTGCCAGAGCTCGGAACCAGCCACCCCCTCCACCACCTCCTTTTGCCATCCCTCACCCTCCTCCTAGAAGCAATGCGGCTGATCCTTTTCATCAACCTGCTGCAGGGCCATCACGTCCTCCTATCCTTGCGGGGCCACCACATCCTCTTATGCCTGCAGGGCCGTCACGTCCTCCCAATCCCAGTCCTGGACAGCAGGTGGCAGCCCTTCGTGCTCAGTTAGCAGCAATCCCACCAGCACAGCCCTTGAGAAGATACAGGCAGGAGCCTATAGAGCCACCTCCCAATCTTCCTGTGGTTGGTTCTGCAGGAATTGCACAGTTGCGTGCTCAGGCTGCTGAGCAGTCTGCTATATTGCAGCAATTGGGAAGAGGTGGACAGGCAGCTAATCCTCCTGTAGTAGGTTCTGCAGGAGTGGCAGCATTGCAGGCTCAGGCGAATGCAATAAGACCAATGCCTCGGCTACTCCCTGCGCTTCTGCGGCCTTTTCAGCGACTCCCTGCACCTCCTCAGCCTCTTCAGCGACTCCCTGCACCTCCTCAGCCTCCTCAGCCACTCCCTGCACCTCCACAGCCTCTTCTGCCACTCCCTGCACCTCCTCAGCCTCCTCAGCCACTCCCTGTACCTCGGCAGCGTCCTCAGCGACTTCCTCCTTTTATTCCACTCGGTCGCTCTAGAATAATGGAGGCAGATGTGCTGCGTCATGATCTGGGTCCCATGGTTGTTCCCTGCCCTGACTGTGGAGCATTACACTGGATGGCAGAACACCTGCTGAGATCCTCAAATCGGCGGCCCAGATTTGGTGATTGCTGTTTAGAAGGAAAGGTGCAGCTTCCAGAGCTGCCAGTGCTCCCTCAGCCATTGAGATGGCTCTTAGAGGGCCAGGACCCTGAGGCCAAACAGTTTCGCCAGAACATCAGGCAGTATAATGCGGCGTTTGCATTCACTTCCTTGGGTGCCAACTTTGACCTCAATTTGCTTCGGGAGGGTCATGGTCCATATGTCCTCAAGCTACAGGGCGAACTGTATCATATTCATGGCTCTCTCATCCCTAACCCTGGGAGGCAGATACAGTATGCCCAACTTTATATATATGATCCAGCATTGGCTTTGGCACAGAGGAATGCGCGTAACCCAGGTCTGTCTCCAACTGTCATGGGAGACTTGCAGGAAATGCTCCTCCTATGCAATCCTCATGTTCCCATATATAGACAAGCGGCTGAGAGGCTCAGAGCTCAGGGACAGAATGGTGAGATCCGGGCTAGGCTCACATACAGGGAACACACCGATCCTAGGAGGTATAATATCCCTACTGCGGATGAGATTGCGGTGGTTCTTCCTGGAGATGGCATCAACCCTGAACCTAGGGATGTTATTGTCCAGCTCAAGGGTGGACGCTTCCGAAGGGTATCCGATATGAATCCAAACTATGCCTCTCTTCACTATGTCTTGCTCTTTCCCAGGGGAGAGTTGGGGTGGCAACCTGGTATTCGCTATCGCCAATTACCAGGCCGGCGTGAGCGACCTGGGCGTGTCACCCAAATTCAGTTCCATTCCTATCGTCTCTTCCAGAGAACAGAAGAACCTACAACACTCCTGCGTGCTGGCAAATTATTCCAGCAGTACATTGTAGACTCTTGGGCCGCTGCAGAGCATAGCAGGCTGTGGTGGATCAGGAGAAATCAACACACTCTCCGTGCTGAGATGTATAACCAGATGATGGATGCCTTTCATCGCAATGACAATGACAGAGATCCAAACAACTTGGGCACAAGATCCATTCTGCCTGCCACGTTTCAGGGGGGGACACGGGACATGCAGGAAAACCTGCAGAACTCTCAGGCCATTTCAAGGAAGTATGGTGTGGCCGATCTCTTTATTACCATGACTGCCAATCCCAACTGGCAGGAGATATTGGATGGATGGTTACCTGGACAATCTCCTCAGGACAGGCCTGACCTGGTGTCGCGGGTGTTCCAGCTGAAAAAGAAATACCTCATTGACTTGATCGTCAAGGAAAAGATTTTTGGGGAAACCGTCGCTCGCGTCCACACCATTGAATTCCAGAAAAGGGGACTCCCACACATGCATATTCCTATCTGGTTTGAAAGAGATTCCAAGATCAGACATCCACATGAGGTGGATTCAATGATTTCGGCAGAGTTCCCTGATCCAGAGACTCATCCGGTCCTCTACCGGTTGGTCTGTGAGCTGATGACACATGGTCCCTGTGGAGAAATGAATCGAAACGCACCCTGCATGGAAAATGGCAAGTGCAAGAAAAACTTCCCAAAGCCATTCTGTGAGGAAACCAGTCTGAATGAGGATGGATATCCAAAATATCGTCGTCGCAATGATGGAAGGCTGCACAATGTCAGAGGTGACATGCTGGACAACAGATGGGTTGTGCCATACTCTGCCCTGCTCTTGCTCAAATTCTGGTGTCACATCAACCCTGAACTCACCATCAATGTGAGGTGTATCAAGTATATCCACAAGTATCTCTACAAGGGCCATGATCGGACCACCATGGAGTTTGGTCGCACCCAGCATGAAATTAAGCAGTACCTGGACGCTCGCTATGTCAGTGCTCATGAGGCCTGTTGGAGGTTGCTGGAGCGGGAAATCCACACCCAGGTGCCTGCAGTCATGGCACTGCCAGTCCATGAAAAAGACCAGCAATCAGTGATTTTCAATCCTGATGCTGATCCACTCACCATCATGAACAGGGTCGAGGGGTCAAAGACAGCGCTCATGGCTTACTTTGAGGCCAATGCTGCCTACCCTCATGCACGCGATGTGCTCTATGTGGATTTTCCTGAGCATTTTACCTGGCAAAAAGAGGAAAGGGTATGGACACCATGTCAAAGGGGATATAGCATTGGACGCCTTCACTTTGCAAGCCCAAAATCAGGAGAGAGATTTTATTTGCGCACTCTCCTCACGGTGGTCAAGGGGGCCAGATCCTTTGAGGAGCTTAGGCCAGTGGATGGCATACAATGTGCTACTTACAAGGAGGCCTGTCTTGCCAGGGGAGTTCTGGAGGATGATCAGGAGTGGAGGTTGTGTCTCCGGGAAGCCAGTGGCATGAAAACAGGTGCTCAGCTCAGACATCTCTTTGCCACCATCCTTGGTCATTGCATTCCCTCACAACCTGACAGACTATGGGATGCCTTCAAGGAGCACATATGTGATGATCTCAGACATCGGCTCCAAATCATACACAATATCCAGGAGCCATGGGATGATCAGGTCTATGATTTTGGCCTCTTTCTCTTGGATAAACTCCTTCAGCGTAATGGAATGTCCTTGAGCAGCTTTAAAGATATGCCTCGGGTGGTAGGCAAGTGGGGGTCCTGATTGGAAACAGGTTCATAGCTGAGCAGAGGGACTATGACCCTGTTCAAGAGAGGCAGAAGGCTGATGAGGAGGTTCCCAAGCTGAATGAGGGGCAAAGGTCTGCACATGATCAGATATTACGGTCGGCACTGGACATAGATGCTCAGGAGAAACCCAACGGACAAATGTTTTTCGTCACTGGCTCAGGGGGCGCTGGGAAATCATTCACATGGAACACCCTAATCCACTCCTGTAGAGGGGAGAATCTCATTGTGCTTGATGTGGCCTCATCTGCAATGGCTGCACTTATCCTCACTAATGGTACAACCTCTCACAGAATGCTTGGAATTCCAATTCCTGTCCATGAGGGCTCTCTCTCCTCCATCAAAAAGAACTCTGACCAGGCTGATATGCTGAGCCTGGCCAGGCTCATCATTTGGGATGAGGCTTCAATGCAGCATCGCCATGCCATAGAGGCCATTGACAGGACACTGAGGGATTTCCTTGACCAGCCTGACAGACCCTTTGGTGGCATCACGGTTGCCTTTGGAGGTGACTTTCAGCAGACTCTCCCAATTGTCCCCAAAGGCTCCAAGGAGGATATCGTGGGAGCTACCCTTCAGAAGTCATATCTGTGGCCAAAGATCAAGGTCCTCCATCTGACAGAGAATATGCGGGTGAGAAATGACCCTGACAGAGCCAGGTTTGCAGAATGGCTGCAGAATGTGGGTCAGGGAAAGGATCTCCCACTAGATCATACATTCTCACTCCCTCAACACATGGTTTGTGGCCCTGGAATTGCAGAGCTGATCCAGGAAATATACCCTGGCATTGGCAATGCAATCCCTGCCCAGGACAATTATTTCTTGGAGCGGGCCATCCTCTGTCCCAGAAATATTGAGGTCAATGAGATCAATTCCATGGTGTTGAGGCAGTTTCCAGGTGATGCTCAGGTCTTCCACTGTGCAGATTCTGTCAAGGAAAGCGACTTTGCAGAGCAGTATCCTGTGGAGTATCTGAATTCCATAGAGATGGGCAGTCTTCCTCCTGCTCACTTGGAAGTCAAGCCTGGAGTGCCTCTGATGATGTTGCGCAATTTGGATAAGAAGCAAGGACTATGCAATGGGACAAGGTTGCGGTTGGTGAGGATGAGGAATAGAGTGTTGGAGGTCAGGATCATCTCAGGTCCACGTGCAGGAAATACTGCTTTCATCCCCAGGATCACTATTTCACCATCAGAGGGAGAATTACCATTTGTGCTGCAGAGGAGACAGTTTCCAGTGCGTGTGGCATTTGCAATGACCATCAACAAGTCTCAGGGACAGTCTTTGGGTACGGTTGGGCTGGACCTGAGATATCCAGTGTTTGGACATGGTCAGTTGTATGTTGGTGTTTCAAGGGGAACAAGCTGGAACAAAGTGAAGGTCTTGCTTGAGGAGGGTTTGGACACAACCAACATTGTATATAAAGATGTATTACTTAGAGCTCCTTGATTTCTGATATCTACTTGATGCAAATTGATTACTTTGATTTTCCCCAATGCACTTGACCTTACTGATATGTTAGACTTACCGATGCGTTAGACTTACTGATGTGTTTGACCTTACCGAGATGTTTGACTTGCACCCCTGCGCTGAGCGCAGGTATCCACCTTGTTACTATATTAGAAAGTAGCTCTGTGGGTTGTGGGCACTGCTGACCAATGATTGGTCATTAGTTTGTCAGTGGAGTGTGCAAGCGGCGCAGCTGCGAGACCCTGGCACCTATCACCAGTTTACGCCGGTCTTCCGGTTCCAGCGCTCAAAGCTGTGCTGCGCTGGCAGAATGCTGCGCAGCCGCTTCTGCACACTCTCTCAACCCACCACCACCCTCCTCTCCTCTCTGCCCACCAGCTCTAGATAGAATAAAATAAATTGTGTGAGAGTGAAATAATAGATAGCCTATATAGAGTAGAGGACAAAAGATCTCTTCCCAGGGAGATCGCTGCATTGAACTATTGGGGTTGACCTCTTCAGTGGGGCAGCTTTTTCTCTGCTAAGGAGCCAGGTAGTCATCCCAGGCTGCCTTAGAGGGAGCCACAATTGCATTGCAGTTCTCTTAGTGTTGACTTGCACTACTGGTGGCTGAAGAAGACATCTCCCCCAGGACCAGGACCAGGATCAGGACCTTTTACTGGAATTATTCCAGTTGGATAGCCGAAGAAGACTTGGATATTTTCATCAAACAATTTCCCCATCTCTTCCTTGGTACATATATATTTCTCTGTCGTGTGGTGTGAGCCATCTGACATACATTTATTTTATTTTAAATAGCAATTAATAAATTCCCCTGACTTTGCCTAACAAACAAATTCCCCATCCCTTCCTTGGTATGTATATTATTTCTCTGTTGTCTGGTGTGAGCTGTCTGACATTTATTTATTTTATTTTAATTAGAAATTAATAAATTCCCTTGACTTTGCCAAAGAAAAATTAACAACAACAGCATCTGCTTGCAAATGTAAGTTGAATTGTGGTAGCTTTATTGTTCCTCTAAGCTTATGCCTGCATTTCTCAGGGATCCATCTACTCCATAGAGAAATCGTCAGCAGGGGTGTGAAAGGGCAAGGGAGGAGCAGGAGGGTGATATGACATCACCCACTGATTGGAGAGCACGTGCGCTTGCTGTGGCTGCTGTCAGAGCTCAGAACCAGCCACCCCCTCCACCACCTCCTTTTGCCATCCCTCACCCTCCTCCTAGAAGCAATGCGGCCGATCCTTTTCAACAACCTGCTGCAGGGCCATCACGTCCTCCTGATCCCAGTCCTGGACAGCAGGTGGAAGCCCTTTGTGCTCAGTTAGCAGCAATCCCAGCAGCACAGCCCTTGAGAAGATACAGGCAGGAGCCTATACAGCCACCTCCCAATCTTCCTGTGGTCAGTTCTGCAGGAATGGCACAGTTGCATGCTCAGGCTGCTAAGCAGTCTGCTGTATTGCAGCAATTGGGAAGAGGTAGACAGGCAGCTAATCCTCCTGTAGTAGGTTCTGCAGGAGTGGCAGCATTGTGGGCTCAGGCCAATGCAATAAGACCAATGCCTCAGCTACTCCCTGCGCTTCTGCAGCCTCCTCAGCGGATCCCTGCACCTCCTCATGTAGTAGACAGGAATTATAGGCAGTAGGTATGGACTTGTTGCTCAAAAGAATAGACTAGAAATCAATTCACTCTCTCAGTGAATTTAGTTGTCACTATAAATATATTATACACTACCTAGAAATCAATTCACTACAGAGGATTTCTAGGTCAATAAATCGAAAGAACACTAGACTAATTTACTTGCCTCTCTCAGTGAATTTAGTTGTCACTGAGAGAGGGGGAAATCTGTCTCACTGTGCATGTACTACTACCCGGCTCTTTAGCGCCCAAGAGCCCACGCGTCGAAGTCATTTCAGACTCCGCTGGGTGCAGCCGCTTGTGAAAATAGAACTAACAAAATGGAATGGAGAGGTAGAGAGTGACTGGAAAATTTCGAAAATAAACAGAGAAATGAATGCATGGTACAAGGACAACGTGAGAAGAAATTGAAACACCACACAGTAAATTGAATATATTATGCTTGATTTTGGTGCAGGAGCATAAATGCACCCAACACCTCAGCCTCCTCAGCAACTCCCTGCACCTCCACAGCCTCTTCCACCACTTCCTGCACCTCCACAGCCTCTTCAGCCACTCCCTGCGCCTCCGCAGCCTCCTCAGCCACTCCCTCCACCTCAGCAGCATCCTCAGCGACCTCCACTTTTAGATTAAAATATTAAGTGATGCCTTTAGCAAATGAATTCTATTGCTTAGCGGTTGGGACCGCTATGTTCATCCCTCCCCTGTGTGCTGACTAAGCCCCTCGAGACGCGTCCGGCACTGATGGATGGAAGTCACGTGACCATGTCAACGGGAAAATGGTGTCAATCTAAGGAATAACTAAGTCAAAAGGGTTTGCTTGTGAGGTAGTCTAGAGTAAACAGTAATAGTGAACTCTCAACAAAGAATTGGAGTAAACTATCAAGATCTAAGTTCTGTAGCTATCAAACAAGACTACAGTGACTTTGGGGGGTGAAACAGTTGATTCTGGATGATTTATTCATACATTTGTAGTAGCTACTTATACTATATCAGTGGTAACTACTAGTGTTTGAGATAGTGAGTCGATGGGTCTAAAAAATACTTGTAACTAGAGGGGTGACTAATTATAGTCATAAAATCATGGGAGTGATGGGGATAGTAACAGGGTTGTTTAAACTTTGGAATAGAGTCTTGTACCTATTATACAAAGCCCCTGTCTACATGGTGTCAAGATAGTAGTCAGCTGGTCGTGTCATGGAGTCCAATAGAAAATAGAAATTAAATCTGTCCTGCCTAGCATAAATGCTAGGCTTGGTGATGGGGCCGCTGTTCCTGTGCCTCTTCTGTGGGGCAGCTAATTGAGTACACGTATTATGGATGACATTCTGAAGTCCTGCACCTCCTCGGTGCCTGTGGCCTGGCGCCTGTCGACGTCATGGCCGATGCCATCAGTCGATAGGCGCGCTGTCTCTGATCGGCCGCACGTGGTATCCCTGTATCTTATCTAATCTGTAGACAAGATAGCTATTCATGATGTCGTGTATCTGTCGTCTGTGTCAACGTCCATCGCAAGTGTCATTCCTATTCCTTTTTAGTCGTTTTTCTTTCTTTTCTTTTATTAGCTTCTTTGTACATAGATGACTTGGAATAAAATAATTGCATCTATCATAACATCCACCTCCTATTCTACGTGGTCACTCTAGAATAATTGAGGCTGATGTGCAGCCTCATCATCTGGGTCACATGGGTGTTCCCTGCCCTGACTGTGGAGCATTCCACTGGAGGGCAGAACATCTGCAGAAATCCTCAAATGTGCGGCCCAGGTTTGGTGATTGCTGTATGAAAGGAAAGGTGCACCTGGAAGACCTGCCAGAGGTCCCTCAGCCATTGAAACAGCTCTTAGAAGGCCAGGACCCTGAGGCAAAAGGATTTTGCCAGAATATAAGGCAGTATAATGCTGTGTTTGCATTCACTTCCGTGGGGGCCGACTTTGATCAAGAATTGCTTCAGGAGCGTCGTGGTCCATATGTGCTCAAGCTACAGGGCAAACTGTATCATATTAATGGCTCTCTCCTCCCTAACCGTGGAAGTGAGATAAAGTATGCCCAGCTTTACATATATGATATGCACTGGCTTTGGCACAGAGGATAGATCGTAATGCGGGTCTGTCTCCAACTATCATGGGAGACTTGCAGGAAATGCTCCTCCTGTGCAATCCTCGTGTTGCCACATATAAATAAGCAGCTGAGAGGCTCAGAGCTCAGGGACAAAATGGTAACATCCAGGCAAGGCTCATATACAGGGCACATAGGGATCCTAGGAGATATAATATCCCAACTGCAGATGAGATTGCGGTGGTTCTTCCTGGTGATGGCATCAACCCTGAACCTAGGGAGCACCCGCACCCGCACCTGCACTTGCACCTGCACCCGCACCCGCACCTGTCCCTGCACCCGCACACATCTAGTAACTTCTCGAGTCATGGCAAAACTGAAGCAAACATAAAAAAATGAAAGGACTGATGTGAAAGACGGTACGTACTCTGTCACAGGCGGCCGCTCAGCTTCATCCATCAGCATGACGTTCCCGATGCTTATGTCATGGTGCAACCAGCCACATTCTTAAACAGCCCAAAATGCCCTGACCGCCCAAATCTCTCAAGCTTCCGTTGGTGACGAGCACACCATATAGCGTCAGTTCCAGTAAATCTCATGAATCACACACTCAGACCCAGGATGAATTGAAAAAGCTGATGAAGGGCGAGTTCTATGGTGCGACATTCAAGAGTAATTCTCTGCTTGAAGAGCGCTGTCGGGCGGATCAAAAAATTGTCAACGCTGTCCTATCCAAACTGAAACCTGGCGTGTTCTGGCACAGCCCAACCAACACTTTCAAGGAATGGCCCAGCCACACTGGTCCAGAAAGCGCTCATTATGTGCCATTGGAGTGGTTACTCAACCAGATTCTGTCCATCTCCTCGGAAAAGCTGCCGAAACGCAATATCCACTGAGGTCTTCAGTTTTATGTGTATGGTCGGGAAATGGCTGAAGGACTTGACAACGACTCCCCCCTAACACCAGACCTTGTTGGTTGTCAGTCTGTTGATGAGAGCCAAGGCTCTCATGGAACGAGAGTGAAATTTGTGTAGAGGTGAAGAATAACTGGCCTGGTTTGATCGTTCAGTCAAGCACGTACGCACGCTGTATGTTCGCACACCAATTGGACAGACTCTTCATCACTGTTATCCATTTCAACCATGCAACGATGGGGGTGCACTTCGGATTTTATTGTCACAAGGGTCTGGTTGTTACGCCGGAATTTGACCTCTCGCAGGAGGCAGGCTTTGAAGGAATTGTCCGCAGAGTAGTTGGGATTAATTCTTGGACCGACGAAAACCACGCTGGAATCGATACTACTCCTACCATCACAGACCTTGCGATTCCCAAGAGGGGTATATTCAAGATTTCAAAAACACTTTGTGACCGATGTTGCATTCATGGACGAGCAACGGGTGTGTATCTTTTGGTCAAGAAGGGTGCGTTTTGACATTTAGAGATCTGGGCCAGTAGTTACAATTGGGTTTGAAGGTGCAACTGCCACCGATGGTTCTCCCGCTCAACCTCCATCCACTCACCGGGATAACTTACAAAGTCACCAACACCCACGTTCTCAGCCTGGAAAAAAGACTGACGGTCAAGAACCCTTGAGGTGGGATGGAGGCATACCATTTCCCTTGCCGGACACTGTCATTCTGAAAGATTCTTGGCCATTGAAAACCCATAATAAAGAAGGCACAATGTTTCGAGCATTATCGGGTGCATTTGGACTGCCAGACATCCTTGACTCATACCCTGTCAAGGAGGGAATGGATAAGTTCATACCTGATGATGCAACGTATTGGCCCATGTGTGTGTCTGGTCTTTTTCATGTACTGGCAGTGCCATGACTGCAGGCACCTGGGTGTGGATTTCCCGCTCCAGCAACCTCCAACAGGCCTCATGAGCACTGACATAGTGAGCATCCAGGTACTTCTTTATCTCATCATGGTCAACACCAAACTCCATAGTGGTCCGATCATGGCCCTTGTAGAGGTACTTGTGGATATACTTGATGCATCTCACACTGAAGGTGAATTCAAGGTTGATGTGACACTGGAGTATGAGCAAAAGCAGAGCAGAGTATGGCACAACCCATCTGTTGTCCAGCATATCACCTCTGACATTGTGCAGCCTTCCATCATTGTGACGACGATACCTTGGATATCCATCCACATTCACAATAGTCTCCTCACAGAATTGCTTTGGGAAGTTTTTCTTGCACTTGCCATCTTCCATGCAGGGTGCATTTGGATTCATTTGTCCACAGGGACCATGTGTCATCAGCTCACAGATGAACTGGTATAGGACAGGATGTGTCTCTGGATCAGGGAACTCTGCTGAAATCATAGAATCCACCTCATGTGGATGTTTGACCTTGGAGTCCCTATCGAACCAGATAAGCAGGTGCATGTGTGGGAGCCCCCTCTTCTGGAATTCAATAGTGTGAATGCAAGCGACAGTTTCTCCAAAGATCTCCTTGATGATCAAGTCAATGAGGTGTTTCTTTTTGAGGTGAAACACCCACAACGCCATGTCAGGTTAGTCCTGAGCAGTTTGTCCAGGGAGCAACTCGGCCATATCTCGTCCCACTTTGGATTGGCAGTCATGGTAACAAACAAATCAAGGGGACCCTTCTTTGTTGTAATGGCTAGAGAGTTCTGGCAGTTTTGATTCATGTCTTGTGTGCTTCCTTGAAATGTCCCAGGCAGAATGACTTTGTGCCCAAGCTGTTTGCATCTCCAATGTCATTGTCCAAGCCTCTAAATGAATCCACCATCTGGTTATACTGCTCAGCACACAGAGTGTGTTGATTGGCCCTGATCCACCTCAGTCTGCTTTGCTCTGTGGCTGCCCAGGAGTCTACAATGTACTGCTGGAAAAATTTGCCACCACGCAGGAGTGTTGTGGGTTCTCTCTCTCTCTGGAACAGATGATATGCATGGTACTGTATTTGGGTGACCTTCCCCCATCTGTTTGGGTTAGCCGCCTCAGCACCCTCTGGCTCACGATAAGGAATACCTGGTTGCCATCCCAACTCTTCCCTGGGAAAGAGCAAGACATAGTGAAGAGAGGCATAGTTTGGATTGGTATCGAATACCCTTCTGAAAGGTCCACCTTTGAGCTAGATAATAATTTGAGGCCAATGCGGCCTACCCTCATGCACGCGAGCTGCTCTATGTGGATTTTCCTGAGCATTTTACCTGAAAAAAAAAAACAGGAAAGGGTATGGACACCACATTAAAGGGGATATACCATTGGACACCTTCACGTTGCAAGCCCAAAATCAGGAGAGAGATTTTATTTGCGCACTCTCCTCACAGTGGTCAAGGGGCCAGATCTTTTGAGGAGTTTAGGTCAGTGGATGGCATACAATGTCCTACTTACAAGGAGGCCTGTCTTTCCAGGGGACTTCTGGAGGATGATCAGGAGTGGAGGTTGTGTCTCCAGGAAGCCAGTGGCATGAAAACAGGTGCTCAGCTCAGACATCTCTTTGCCACCATCCTTGGTCATTGCATTCCCTCACAACCTGACAGACTATGGGATGCCTTCAAGGAGCACATATGTGATGATCTCAGACATCGGCTCCAAATCATACACAATATCCAGGAGCCATGGGATGATCAGGTCTATGATTTTGGCCTCTTTCTCTTGGATAAACTCCTTCAGCGTAATGGAATGTCATTGAGCAGCTTTGAAGATATGCCTCGGGTGGTAGGCAAGTGGGAGGCCCTGATTGGAAACCGGTTCATAGCTGAGCAGAGGGCCTATGGTGCTGTTCAAGAGAGGCAGAAGGCTGCTGAGCAGGTTTCCAAGCCGAATGAGGGGCAAAGGTCTGCACATGATCAGATATTACAGTCAGCACTGGACATAGATGCTCAGGAGAAACCTAATGGACAAATGTTTTTTGTCACTGGCTCAGGTGGCACTGGGAAATCATTCACATGGAACACCCTAATCCACTCCTGTAGAGGGGAGAATCTCATTGTGCTTGCTGTAGCCTCGTCTGCAATGGCTGCACTTATCCTCACTAATGATACAACCTCTCACAGCATGCTTGGGATTCCAATTCCTATCCATGAGGGCTCTCTCTCCTCCATCAAAAGAACTCTGACCAGGCTGATATGCTGAGACTGGCCTGAAAAAGATCGCTGCATCGACGACTAAACATCGTTGCTACCCTCCAGTAGACCCTCTACTGTCGGCTGCGAGCGTGATGATTCCATGCAGTCGAAGACGGACATGAGCATCAAGCTCGCGGTCCACGCCACAGGCGCAGCCCAGTGACACAACGGCTGATGCCACCCTGGACCAAGAATCCAGGATGCCAGAAGATGGAGAGATCATAGATCTCACCGCCCTTGTCCCCCCAATAGAGGACGAGGAAAATCCTGACCATGTCTCGTTGAGTGTGGTTGAGGATGAGACGGCGCCAGGCAACAAGCCGGTGCCGCCCCCCCAATCCCCTCTGCCCAGAGACAAAGGAAAAGGCAGAGAGGTCTCGCCGTCGTCAGACGGCAGAGCATCAACATCGAGACGGGCACAAAGCCACGACTCGAACCGCCGCTCATGAAGTAGAGTGAGGATGATCGTCCGAAGGAGGACGAAGGCAAAAAAGATGAGCCCCCGATGATGGTCAGGGCTTGGAATACTCGAGCTCAAGTCACAAGAGCTCGAGGACTCACGCCATTGACAATGAGACAGTGGAGGCAATGAACAAGCAGGTGCAGGATGCGCTGCACCGGAGCGCCCTCATGGGCCACAAGCACGATCAACTAGCATCGCAGCTTGACAACATTGCCGCCGCCATCATGGTGATCGGCAAGGAACTCCACCAAGCTGGGGAGATCAGGCTGCAAGACGCGGCCATGCTGGAGGACATCCAGACGGCACTCCGCTCACGTGGGGAACGCGAAGTGCCACATGTCATCTTCATCGTCGGGGTGGGAGCCGATAATCAGGATGCTAGCCCCGATGTTGCGCACTCTGGCAAGGGTGCCATCATGCGAGGTGATGAGGGCCCGGCCACTGGGTCGGTGGCCAGGTCCTGGCGTGGCCTTTTGAGGCTACGTGGGCGAGCTGGAGCTGGAGCACCTTCAGCTGCTCCTTGAGCTCTTTTACTTTGGGGCACTCGACTTCGAGCACGTCGTCACCGTCTTTGACCGCCCGTTCCAAGTCCTGACCTCCTTTTTGAGGTCATGGACGTCCCACAGGGGATCCTCCCGCACGTCACCCGCGATGCCCCTTGGGAGCCATCCCCAGGCATCGCCGATGTCTTCATCCCACAGTGTTACCTTGCGGGTGCCTGTCGCGGCCCATAAGTGCGTGGCGTAATCCGTGCAGGTGGCGCAATCATCCGGGTGGACAATTGCCAAAGCGTCTTCCATCCTAGAATCATCCAGTTTTCCTGGTCGACTGGGGCTCATAGGATGTCTGCGGCCCCTTGTCTGGGGGCCATTGAGCATGTCGCGGACGTTGACGGATCAATGTCCATCCCATCTTTGGGGGGCATCATCTTCGTGGGGAGATGATGGTGGTTTGCTTCCAAGAAGCGATGCGCCCTCGGAAAGATCCGATGTGAAGATTTAACCATGCCGAGGCCGGCACGTCACATGGTGTGCACGTGACAGATGCATCTAGTGGTGCCTGGGGAGGTCGCGTGGCTTGCTCACCCCCTGGAGCTCTAGATAGCTATCTAGGGCTTCAAGATCCTTGCATGACAACATGGGTTCCCATGTCACATCACCTAGGGGCCAGCGGACCTGGAACTCCAGGTCCGTCGAGTTTATCCATCAATGTGCAATAATCTTGTCGACGAGCCACTCCTCGTCATCATTCGCTCCAAAGTCCTAAAATGACTTGGCCTCACGACGAGGGAACAATTCAGCGTTGTTAGCCTCGTATCATCGTACGAGGCTTGAATGGAAGACCGGTGATATGCGATGGCTTTTCAGCTCATCGGGAAGCTCAAGGGTCACCATCGAGGCGTCGTCATGCACCTTGATGACACGGTATGGTCCGATGTACAGCGGGACGGGTTTTCTGGCTCTTACTTTTGGTAGAGTCAGGTTTTGGGTCAAGAGGTAGATGTGGTGGTTGGCTGCATACCTGTCCCTCACCGTATGTTTCTTGTTCGCATGAAACATTTGCGTCACTCGATGCTCAATGATTGCATCATGTGCCACCATCAGGTTCCATCTGGCCTGATGTGCGAATCGGGCTACCCCCTTAAACGGGGTGTCTGTGGCTATGGGGAGATCTATCCACGGCATATAGCCGTGGTTCAGCTCAAAGCGTGCGAACCCCGTGGTTGGGCTGATGTTGCTGTTGAGGGTGACCTCAACCATTGGGCATTTCAATGCCCAATCCTTCTGATCGTCCTTGATGACCACGTGCAATATCTGTCCGATCGAGCAGTTTGCGTGCTCAGTTGCTCCATCTGTTTGGGGATGGAAGGCAGTCGACATGAGGAGCTTAGTCCCCATGAGTCGCTGTAGTTCATGCCAGAAGATCGACGTGAACTTCGAGTCTCTATCTAAGACGATGGAGTCTGGGACTCCATGGAGTTGAATGATTTCTTTGAGAAACAGCCAGGCTACTCCCTTGGCTGACATGCTCGTCGTGGTTGGGACGAGGTGGACGTGCGACGTTAGTCGGTCGATGACTACCATCATGTAGTCACAGTCATTAGATTTGGGCAGTGGTTCCATGAAGTCGATGCCAATCGACTGCCACGGCCTATCCAGAATGGGTAGGCTGTGTAGTAAGCCTTTGGGCCGTTGTGGCCCAGTTTTCATCATCTGGCACTTCGCACACGATGTGCAGAATGACTCGATGTCTGGGCTCATGCCTGGCCACCAATATTACCTTTGAACGTAGTTTGATGTCTTCACATGGCCGTAGTGACCGACTATCTGGTGTGCTCGATCGATGATGATTTCAATCAGCCTCCTTCCTGTCAAGATTGGTTTTTAGGCGTTAATATTGTGTATTTGTGAACACAGCGAATGCCCGAATGACTTGTGCGAATAAGTAGGCCATTCGGCGAGTAGGTGAACCAATAAATGTTCACAAGATAAGAGGGCTGCCCGAGGGGAGCTCGCCCTATCTACAGTCGTAGCGAAATAGCCCGTGGCACTTGATGATGTAACGTGCAAGGTGTCACGGAAGGGTTGTCTAAGTAGCGACAATCCCTTCCCCGTCAGCACAGAAAATAGTTCGAAGGCTAAGGTAACGAAGATGAAGTATGAGAACTCACCAGTGATGCCTAAGTCCTCTTCTGGTTGAAGATAGAAATCTCCAGGAGAAGGCCCAAAACGATGATCACAGTGAGGTCAAGTTTGCACAAGATGGATGACGTATGATAATTGAACTGGAGAATATACATGCGAATGTAAACTACTTATATTGAATGCTCATAAGGTATCAGCAAATAGGAAAGAGGCCGTTGTGAGTCAGGGTTGGATAGGGCTGCGCAGTCATGATACTAAGTAGGTGGAATAAACATACAATAGAGTGAGGGAAGAGTGCGAACATGAAACAACGGAGAGTAAAGGTGGCGAAGGCACCTATGTACGAAATCATGTCTTGGGGCCACATATACACTGCCCTTCACAGGTTCTTCATCTGCTGGGTTGATCCCACACGACCTACGGGTAGGACGTCCCGCGAACACACTTTGGCCATACGAACACCCAAAGGGGTTGGATTAAGAAGATGATGGGGTTAGTGATGAACCATCATGCCGGGTAAATGGTATTGATTGTATTTGATGGCGTGCCTGCTGGTGAAATGCGTAAGCAGCGAATAGCAGTTCGGAGAATGGGGCGAACAGCGGATAGAGTGGACGTAGAGGAGGAGTGGTCGGAGGGTGAGGCGAACTCTGGTGAAGATGCTAGGGAGTGATGAGGGGGAACATAGAGGCAGTGGGGTAAGAGAAATAGACAGGTCATGACACTTCCCCCTTGAAGAACAGATCAGGGGACGGCGATGACATCTCGTTTGAGCTGATTCTTTGTCCAAATCAGCCCGTCCCAGATTCCAAATCTCAGGTGCGTGTCCAGGTGCTCCATGATCTTTGAGAACATGGCGTCCCTATGGTACGTGTCTCGTAAGACCTTGGACAGGTCTACACCTTGTTCAATGCTCCGACGCAGGGGCACGCCATCCTTGCCTGCGGCGATGACTCTGACATCATCGTCGTCGTCGTCACGTGATGCGGCGCCATTTGCGGGCCTTTGTGAGCCCTCATTTAATGCGGCAGATTCCATTATCCGCGCCTCTGTCTTCTCTGCGAGGCAGTTAGACCGTCTCGTCACTGCTGTTCGCAGCTCGATATATCGGTCGGTGGGCAGTAGCTCACCTTCCGGGTCTAAATGCGCGTCTGCATTTATGAAGACGTGGTCCAGGTGATTGTCATCACTCGTGTCGCTCTCGTAGTTGTTAGCAACTCGGGGTTATGGCAGGGAAGGTTCGGTAGAGCTCTTAGAAAGCTAGAATCAAATTCACTCTCTCAGTGAATTTATTGTCACTGTTATATTAATACAATACCTAGAATCAAATTCACTACATGATTTTCAGTCAACATGCTATGAAAATATAAAGAATACTACTCGCCTCTCTCAGTGAATTTATTGTCACTGAGAGAGGAGTACTATCCTGTCTCAGAAGGCATATACGTGCACCCGGCCCTTTAGCGCTCAAGAGCTCGCGCGTCGAAGTCATTTCAAACTCCGCTGGGTGCAGCCGCTTGTGAAAATAGAGATAACAAAATGAAATGGAGAGGTAGAGAGTGACTGGAAAATTTCGAAAATAACCAGAGAAGTGAATGCATGGTACAAGAACAATGTGAGAAGGAATTGAAACACCATACAATAAATCGAATATATTATGCTTGATTTTGGTGCAGGAGCATAAATGCACCCAACAGTAGTAGCATGACAGGCAGTCGGCTACTTTGTTCTCCACACCGTCAACATGTACGGTGTTAGGGATCGTCCACAAAGTAGCTACCTATTTATGAACATTTACTAGGTAGTTAATTAGTTTCAAATGTCCTCAAGGAAGGTTGTATTAATATTTCTATGCTAAAAAAACACTCACATTGGGTCCACAAGATACAACAATCTCTTGATAGTTTAGCTAAGAATCCCCCACGGTCACATGACTATCACATGACCTCAAAACAGCTCAAAGTCACCTGATCATCCACAGTCACCTGACAATCACCTGACCTCAAAGTCACCTGATTATCTACAGTCACCTGACAATCACCTGACCTCAAAGTCACTTGATTATCTACGGTCACCTGACAATCACATGACACAGTCACATGACCTCAATCCAGCATGAAGTCACATGACTTTCCTTCATCACATGATAATCACATGAGCGTGGGAGTTTCTTACATACTCTTAGCTTTACTGTCACAGAGCTGTGACTTTAACCCAATATAGCAATAGAACCTTCCACAGCCTTCCAATAGTTTCCAAACCTTTCCTGAAGCTTCTCTAAGCTTCCACAAGGTTCTTCACAGTAGTAGAAGCCTCTACAAGGTTCCTGGCAGTAGTTACATAAGCTAGATAGATGCCGTATAAATAGCCTGCAGTTTTAGCAGTGAAGCAATCAATTATCTTTCACCCAAACCACTCATACCTTGAGTAACTGAAGTGTGACTTCAACACAGCCTTGTACCGAAGTACTGGCTCACTGACTTGGCTACAGTCTAAGATTGCAGCAACTCTGATTGGCTCTGAGAAGTACAAGAGTGCTCTATTTTAATTGCAGCAGGCTCTGACTAATCGCGCTGCGAACAGCAACATTACTAAGAGTAACTGATTAGTAATCCTGTACCATTAGACGCCACTCTGAGCAGTGATCTAATAGACTTGGTTATTAGTTATTCAATTCACACAATAGATTATTAACTTAACTCTGAGTTAAGTGGGTTAATAGCCTTTTGAGTAATTGATCTTTCTTGATCAATCAACGCACTGCAGATATTAACCTAACTCAGGGTAAGTGAGTTAATATCCTACGTTTGTTGAGTTGGAAAACCAGAAAAGCCACAAGAATAGTGACATACTTGAACTGAGGAAGAGTTCAAGCACAGAACTATCTTTTCACGTCTTGGGGATTATTGTTGTCTTTAATTCACTCGACCTGCGGTCCTAAGACTCTAGGTAGCTTTCCCCCTTAAAGTATCTGGACCCTTGGACGCCTATAAACATTCTTTGACCTCACAAAGTATTGCACAATCTGAGAACTACACGTGTTCAGTTAAATCTCTATTGCTACACTTCCTGTACCAATACTGATTCTGATTGTTCACCGGAGTATAATTTCTTAATTGGGTTCTCCGTTAAAATAGTTTCGAAGCTTGCGTGTGCTTGTAAAGTCAAATCTCTGATTGAACTTTAGAATTGTGTTTAACACCACAGTTTTACGTTTAGTTCAACGGGTTCCAAAACATACGGTGTTGAAGTTGAAATGGGACAGGAACTCTCACCATCTGACCTGGCGGTCAGATAGGCTCTTCTGGGTCTCGAAGTATTCGAGCCCTTTGTGGTCTGTGATGAGGGTGAACCTTTGTCCCAGCAGTTTATCCTCCCATTTCATGAGAGCCTCAAGCACCGCGATTGTCTCGTGCTCGTGATTCCGGTAGTGTTGCTGAGCAACACTGAACTTCTTTGACAAGAAGCCAGCTGGCCGACAGGTTTTCCAGTCGGGGCCTTGGCGATAGACCGCACCGACGCCGGCTTTTGACCCGTCGGTGATCACCCAGATTGGCTCTGGGCACCGTGCGTCTATTGGACGCAGGATCGGGGCCTTACAGGCCAACGCTTTGATGCTCTGCCAGCATTTATCCAGCAGCGGAGTCCATTCAAATGGACGGTTGTTATGCGCACAGCCCGATAGTGTTTTGGAACCCTTCAAGACTTTGGTGTCAGAGCTAACACTTTGGTCTATCAGAATGTGTCGTATATGAAACTGCAAGAATATTAAACACTACTGGTGTAATGAATAATAAACTATTAGTCTGTAGGTTCAAGGATGACTATCAGGGTCCAAGTATTCCAAAAAGATAGGAATGGCTTCACAGGAGAGTTTGTAAGTGGACTGACCCGATTAACCTCAATGCACTGCAATAAACGAGCGACAAGGGTTTAAGAAGTGACTTGTGAAAGTCACTGAACAGGAAAGTCACTGATCAGTTCATCTCGGGTATTGGAGAGCTGATTGACAAGGAAATCGATTGTCAGACTCACTCTGCAGAATTTCACCTGGAGTGTTAGTCTGGGTGGCTAAGTAGAAACACAACTACTTAACTGAGAATTAATACACTAAGTAAGTGTAATAACCCTAGCTGGGGTTAGCAGCTTAGTAAGCTGTGCAAGCTTGGCAAGTCACACGAGGTAAGATAGAAGTCACTTAAATGTGACACCTTTATGTAAGCGGGCGCCTATATCACGTGATGCGCCAAATCTTCAATTTGATGAGAAAAAAAAAAAAAACCTTAGTTGAGACAGCATTTCAGTGAACCAGACTAAATAGACTCTCTTTTTATAGTGCCTTGCCAAACTAGGATATAATTTTTGGAAGTGAAATACGATAGCTGTGGAATGCCATGCAATAATATAATCTCTAAGCACTGAAAGCTGTCCAGAAGCAGCATCCCCTCCTCCAGCTGCAAGTGAAGTGTGCTCCTTGATGTAAAGTATGTACTCATCATCTGAATCCTCTGAATCATCTGCAACCGTGATGGCGGCCTTCACAGCCTTTGGTGGCCTTGGACATGCAGATTTGAGATTGTGGAGTCAAGAAGCCTTATTTTTAGATTTTCATCCCATGTCCATGGCTCAGACTGTGCAAATATACTATTATGATGGGTAGGAAGGGCCTTGGAGTAGCAGCGCATTTTTCCTTCGAGCCACAGCTGACAAATATGTCACATGACCCATCACGTGACCGCCAAATTCTGGTGGTCCAAATACTGACATTGCATAGAATCACTCTAGGACATCGAAAAAATAATTTGGAATTTTTCTTGTGTCACACTTAAAACATCATATATCTCCTCCAATAATATAGATATTTCCCAAGTCTCTCCTAGAAGTTGTAGCTATGCATAACCCAAAGAGACTCTAGGAAGCAGTTTGGCAAAAAAATTCTGCCTTCCAGTTTTATTGAGCTCACCATCGGATTGTCCTGAGCTTATGTAAAGGTGCCGCATTTAAACAACTTCTATCTTACGTGGATAGTAGATGATGATGTATTGGCTGATGAAAGGTGGGCAGTAAGGCCTCCTTTTATATTGTATCTACTATCTATTAATAGACTAGAATGAGTCACGAAGAAATAGGGTAGTGAGTCATGCACTGAGTCACGCAGAAATGGGGTAGTGAGTCAGAGAGAAAAAGGGTAGTGAGTCAGAGCATGTGTTGGCCAATCGCAGTTCACAATTAGGGAGTGAGTCATTCACTGAGTCACGCAGAAATGGGGTAGTGAGTCAGAGTGAAAAAAGAGTAATGAGTCAGAACTTGTGTTGACCAATCGCAGCCCACGATTAGGGGGTGAGTCATGCACTGAGTCATGCAGAAATGGGGTAGTGAGTCAGGCATGAGTCACGTCTAAGAATAAGATACTATAAGGGCAACCTAGGCAGACGCTCTACACTCAAGCGGCAAACTGGCAAAGGGGGATCCAAAGTAAGATAGAGAACTATATACAGGACATAGACATACCTGGCAAAGGGGGATCCAAAGAGAAAACTCTAAGGAGCCCCTTCGCCACCTAACTACGACTATAAGCAAACTCGGGCATGCTAGCCCGATCACCGAATGCCCGAGTTACATAAGCAATCACGCCAGTGATAACAGGGCTGGACAGATAAGGAAGGAATGATGTTGGAAGGGGCCGGAACAGGAAGGGAAATAAACGGAACTCAAAACAGAAGGATGCTAAAGGCTAGGAGAAGCTCAGGTGCCACCAACAACACGCTGCGATAATGCAGTGTGCGATAATGCACAGTGCGATAAAGCATGCAATAATGCGCACTGCGATAATGCATGCAATGATGCGCACTGCGATAAAGCATGCGATAATGCACAGTGTGTGATTGGTGTTCCCCTGACAGATACACCCTTATTCTTAAAGAGGATTAGCTCAACACAGCCTTTCATTGGTAAGAGGCCTCTCAGCCAATGATACGCCAGAGTCCGAGCATGAGTCACGTGCCGAGCCAGGCTCTGAGTCATGCAGGAGTCATTTCCCAAGTCCCAAGACTTTCGACCAATAATACTCCAGCTTGGCAGTGAGTCATGACCCTAATTCTATTTAGGAGTGTAGTCATGGTGTTACGTATCGAGATTTCCACTAAGTCGGAGCTGGAAAGGACAGCGGCTTCAACTTGTAGGTTGCACCCCCAATGAACTATCGTCCTAAGTATTTCGGAAATCAGTCGGAGGTCGGAAAGTACTGAACTAGAGGTTGGTTGGAACTTGAGTCGGAACTGAGGTGGAAGGCGGAAGAGGCTGAGATCTTGCTAGACTCGCTGTGCTAAGAACAGGAGATGGAGCGAAGGAAATCAAGTATCGAAGGTGATTATCTGATTGCAGAATAACAGACATACATGAGGGGGTTTTATACAAAGAGCTGAAACAACAGGTAATGATATGGTACTAAGCAAATTCCGGGGGAAGCGGAAGTCGAGTAGACAATGCGTGGGAACTAACTATTGGGAACAATGGGACTACAAGGGGGGTTCAGGGTAAGGTAGAACAATGGCAAAGAACAAGGGGTTGGGAAAACATATCTGACAACAAATTACAAGGGTGACCGGATATGTGGTTTTGATGAACGATGAAACGGGTCCGGTGGGTCCGAGTAATAGAGTCGAAAGAACAAGGGAATAGAACAATGGGCGGAATGTCGGAAATATCGGAGGGGCGGAAAGTGTTGCGGAACTGAAGATCGGAAGTCGGAAATGAGTGGTCGTGACACATGGCACAGCACAGCCTAGCATAGCCTTGTTGCTATGGTAGCATAGGTTGGGCTGAGTTTGTATTGCACAAACTGTGTTGTGGAGGCTTGGGAATAAATTGCTATTTCCAGAGTGCTGAGTCCGAACCGGTAAAAAGTAAGTGTCCACAGGCTCGAGTTGAGGTTCGCGCGCGTCGGAGTTTGAATAAGCAGAGTTGTGGATACATGTGGATTCATAACTCTGCTGCAACAGAATAGAAGTGTTTTGAGCCAAGGACTTTGTTAAAAATGGCGAGAAAATGGTAGGAAATTAGAGGAAGTTTAAATAGTTCATCCCCAATGATAGCAATACCTGTATGCTATATTTTAAGGTCACTATATCGAAAATACATGGAAGTTCTCCTATTTGACCAGCAAAGCAGGATCCCATACAGATAGTGGGGTTGTGTATGCACTAACATCTGGCATGTAATGTGCCAGATATTGTACTAGCCCGAGGAAACGCTGGACGTCGTTGAACATCCGCGGCCTTCGCCACTCGGGAATGCGCTGCATCTTGTCCTCGTCGGTGTGTACACCTTGGCCATCAATTATGTGGCCGAGGGACTCCATTCGGATGGAATAGAGATCAACCTTTTTCTTGCTCAGAAAAAGGTGGTTCTTCCTCAGTCTGTCGAAGACAATATAGAGGTGCTCCTTGTGCTCTCATATCGAGAGCAAGAAAATGAAGATGTCATCCATGTAGACATGGACGAAGCGACCTATGCAGTCGTGGAAAATGGCTGTCATCAGCTGTTGGAACGTCGATGGGGCATTACAGTCTCCCATCTGTATCACTTGGCTCCTAAACGTGCCAAGGATCGTGGCAAAGGCAGTCTTTGCTACATGATCAGGATGAATCCGGATCTGCTCATATGCTTCGGACATATTGAGTTTTGTGTGATATTGACAGCGAGCCATGTCGCTATCCGGGAAGGGCGTAACGTCCTTCACTGTGTTCTCATTCTGCTGGCGCAGATCGAAAACGGTCCGTAGTGTACCATTCTTCTTCGGCACACACAGCATGGGTACGGCCTGCTGTGCAACTGCCGGAATCCACCATTTTGCAGTGGTGTAACGTTCTATCTTTGCTGCCATTTCCTCTCGGAAATGTTTGGGGCACCTCGGTAGTCGATACCGCATGTGTTTGTTGGGATTGATGAGATTGATCTCTTGGTTGATCTCCCACAGCGGCAGAAGTTCTAATGGAATCCCACTGACTAGGTCAGTGATCCTTTCCATCCATTCCTCGCAGAGGCGAGGGATGTCGTCATCCATGAGGATGAGGTGGTGGTTGGCTTAGAAGCCATTAGGCACTGTATGCATCTATTAGGTCCCGCGGTGCACGGAACCGCTTTTCTTTTTCCCATCGCTTTCACCATCAGGTGAGAACGCCTCTCCCTACTGTAGGGTGAGCTCGAGGACGAGTTGTTATGGGACTCATCCTCCTGGCTTCAATGAGCCGGGTTTGGCTTCGGGGCCAGGGTGACCCTGCTCACCCTTGGCCCCTTGCCCTTGTTCATCGATTCACCATCGTCGAACGAGACCTTGCCCATGGGGATTATTTCGTTCCCCTTTCAGATCGTCCCTGGGCTTGAGAAGTCCAGGGTGATGCCAAATCTCCTTAGGAACGGTGTCCCTAAGATCGCATCGTAATATTCGATGTTCGCTACGTTGAAATATTCGTCATATGTTTCACAACCAAATTTAATGGTCATGTTTGTTCCATAATTGATCGTGGAACGGCTGCCTATGCAGGCCAGCTGCAGCGCAATTGGCTGCTCCAGGGCGAAGGTCTTCATCCCTGTAGCTCACATGAATTCAGGGGATAGTAATACCCCTTTGCTCCCGCTATCCAGCAGGCAGTGGGCTTTTACACCATTTATTTCCCAGTACCCCAAGAGGGTACGGTTCTCACTGCGCGGGCGCGTTGGCCGCGTCCTATGCTTACTTCGGTGGTGATACACCGGCTCGGCTGCCTTGTCTGGCATAACCGACGTGCATGCCGCCATGACTTTCGTGGTGGTGTCGTCTTCCAGCGCAAATCTGATCGCGCTGGACCTGTAGGTGGTGTCTTCTGCCTCTTCGTCCCATTCGTAGTACTGGGACGGTTCAGGATCCCATTCTTCAGCCCGCGCATCTCCATTGTCCGGAGCTTCATTGGGTTGGGGATCACCCTCCCCCTCTTCATCAATCTGATGGAGTTTTGACCGAGATCCGTCTCTGGATCCTGGGTCTCATCATCATGCCTTGCGGCTGCTGTCCTGATACCAGACCTAAGCCAGGGGCACTCCACTTTCTTGTGGCCAGGTTGGCCATATTCAAAGCACGTAGCGCTGCTTTGGCTGCCGCTGGGCTGATCGTTAGGTCTGCCCAATGCTTTCGTTGGTGGGGCAGGTCGCGGGGATGACCCTGACGCCTGAGGCTGTGTAGCTTCAGGCGGGTGTCCAGCTTGCGCTGGGCGTGGGAGCGGCGGTTGCTGCAACGCTCCACTTCTCTAGAACAGGCTATGCCTGGTCAGGCCCGTCTGTGTCACCGGCTTGCTCCCTGTAAGCCGGGCAGCACTTGCTGTTGCCGCTGCGCTTTCTGCACGGTGCATCCCCATATTGTATCGGGATGCCTCCTCTATCATTCGGGCCATTTCAAAGAGTTGCTCTATCGAGATGCTCTCGGCGTTATAGCCCTTCTTGAGGACCTCGTTGCACAGCGTCTCACACAGCGCTGACATGAACCATCTCCGGAACGTGTAGTCGTCTGGCAGCTGTATCATATGCACCGCTTATTTCATGAGCTCGTTCAGCATCTCCTGAACAGTCTTCGTGCCCTGCATGACCGCATCTAATTTATTCGATGCGTGGTGGTACATCAGAGTGTGCAGGAACCTTTTTTGGAGGCCCTGCATCACTGTTTCCAGGGTCCAACTGTGGACCTGGCGATCAAAGTGTTCTACATTTCGAAGGAACCATTCCTGGGCTTCGCCGGTCAGGCGAGTGCCCATGTAGCTGACCTGCATGTCGATGCTGGTTGGCCCTTGGAGGCAGTTCATTTTCAGCCATCGTAAGATGGCTGCAACGAAGATTTCAAACTCTTCGAGGTCAGATCCTCCAGCGTATGGCTCGGGGTGAGCCAGCTTCACGCCGGCTTTTGCAAGCACAGACTTCTCCGGGTCTGTGTCGGCGGCGTCTGCCAATGCCACACAGATAATCCATGTGATCCCATCATACAGCTCCAGTGGTACGACGTCAGCCTGATCCTGTATGCCCTGGCCCTCTGTTGGGGCCATGGATCGTTCACGCAGCTGTGATGCCGCACAGGGCAGGCTGTTGTATGCCCTGATGGGCCCCGGGCCTGGGTCGGGCTCGGGATCGGGAGCATTTTGTACTCTTGAGTCTGGGGGCATCTTGTGCCTGGTGTCCCCTGTCAGTCCCGCGTTGCAGATCCGCAGCCTGCTGTTGTAGGCTGCGCACACTTGTTGTGCATCCTGCACGGCTCACGTGAGCTGTTTGTCGGGCTGCTGAGCGGCGTGGCTCTGGGCCACTGCTTCCTCAGCGTTCTTCGCCAGGAGCTCGAGGACCCGCGTATGGCGGTGTGCGGCTGTGGCCTCTTTTTGGTGCCAGTGCTCGACTTCGAGCTCTAAGCTCTCAGTTGTGGTCTCAGAGTCAGGCTCTGAGGCGACTTGTTCTCTGACGATCTGTTGGATCGTCTTGCGGCTGTCCCTTGGGGCAGCCATTTTCACTTGGGGTTCATTTCTGAACCGCACCTCCTGTTCGACCGGGACGGCTGGCGGCGGCATTCGCTGCCTGTCCAGTTCCTTTTGTCATGGGTCTTCTGCATCGTGACCGCGTTCACTAGCTGCAGACTGTTGCCAGCTTTGATGTGGTGCTTCGCGTTCCCTGCGGGAGCGGAGGGCCGTCTGGATGTCCTCCAGCATGGCCGCGTCTTGCAGCCTGATCTCCTCGGCTTGGTGGATTTCCTTGCCGATCACCCTGATGGCGGCGGCAATATTGTCAAGCTGCGATGCTAGTTGATCATGCTTGTGGCCCATGAGGGCGCTCCAGTGCAGCACATCCTGCACCTGCTTGTTCATTGCCTCTGCCGTCTCGTTGTCAACAGCGTGAGTTCTCGAGCTCTTGTGACTTGAGCTCGAGTATTCCGAGCCCTGACCGTCATCTGGGGCTCGCCGTTTTTGCTTTTGTCCTCCTTCGGGGACGATCGTCATCACTCTGCTTTGTGAGCGGTGGTTCAAGCCGTGGCTTTGTGCCCGTCTTGATGTTGATGCTCTGCCGTCTGACGACGGCGAGACCTCTCTGCCTTTTCCTTTGTCTCTGGGCAGAGGGGATTGGGGGGGCGGCACCGGCTTGTTGCCTGGAACTATCTCATCCTCGACCATGCTCGACGAGACATGGTTGGGATTTTCCTCGTCCTCTATTGGGGGGATGAGGGCAGTGAGATCTACGATCTCTCCGTCTTCTGGCGTCCTGGATTCTTGGTCCAGGGTAGCGTCAGCCATTGTGTCACTGGGCTGCGCCTGTGGCGTGGACCACAAGCTCAATGCTCATGTCTGTCTTCGGCTGCGTGGAATCATCACGCTCGCAGCCGACAGTAGAGGGTCTACTGGAGGGTGTCAACGATGTTTAGTCGTCGACGCAGCGATCTTTTCAAGATTGCTTCGAATCCACAATCAGTTGGTCACGTGGCAATCAACCGCAGGATAGTTCAAAAAGGTGTAAAGATGATGATCTTAAGCCTTGTGTCACAAGGGCACAACAGAACTTGACCAAGGAGTGGTATTCTGAATGCTACGTAGTGACAGTGTAAGGGTAAGATGCAATGGGAACCGCTGACCGGTTCCCACACATAAACTATACAGTGGGTCCCTAAGGGGCCCACTGGGATTAGGTAACAACTAGTGTACAGATAGATACATAGGTTATTTACAATCTTTCTCTTGCTTAACCTTGCTACCCTGGGGCTTTCTCTGGCTTTCTCTGGCTTTCTCTGGCTTTCTCTGGCTTTCTCTGGCTTTCTCTGGCTTTCTCTGGCTTTCTCTGGCTATCTCTTGCTTTGGCTGGCTTGGTCTTGCTGTAGCTGGCTCTCTGCCGGTGGGTTGGTTATCCCTGTGTAATCTGCCAGGTACTTTGTCTGTAATTTTATCATGTTTTTTTTTTTTTTTCAACATATTTTGACATATAGTTTTTTGACAATATATATCAATAAATTTCTCTAACTTTGCTAAAGAAATTGATATGTACTGTATGTTTTTTAGAAAAATTTCGAAAATAGATATCAATAATTGCTCACAATTACATAATAACAACAGTTTCTCCGTGCAATGTGGATTATTTTTTTGTTTTTTCTTTGCTTTTCTTTTTTTATACTATGTCAAAACATAGATATGAATAAATTTCTCTGACTTTGCTTCAATGACCTTGCAGATATAAGTCTATTTCTGTATTATTCATTGTAAACCCTTGTCAAGATTGGTTTTTAGGCATTAATATCGTGTATTAGTGAACACAGCAAATGCCCGAATAACTTGTGCGAATAAGTATGCCGTTCGGCAAATAGGTGAACCAACAAATGTTCACAAGATAAGAGGGTTGCCCGAATGGAGCTCGCCCTATCTACAGTCGTAGCGAAATAGCCCGTGGCACTTGACGATGTAACATGCAAGGTGTCACGGAAGGGTTGTCTAAGTAGCGACAATCCCTTCGCCGACAGCACAGAAAATAGTTCAAAGGCTAAGGTAACGAAGATGAAGTATGAGAACTCACCAGTGATGCCTAAGTCCTCTTCTGGTCGAAGATAGAAATCTACAGGGAAGGCTCAAGACGATGATCACAGTGAGGTCAAGTTTGCACAAGATGGACGTATGATAATTGAACTGGGGAATATACATGCGAATGTAAACTACTTATATCAAATGCTCGTAAGGTATCAGTGAATAGGAAAGAGGCCGTCACAAGTTAGGGTTGGATAGCGGTGCGCAGTCATGATACAACATAGATGAAATAAACATACAATAGAGTGAGAGAAGAGGGAGAACATGAAACAACGGAGAGTAAAGGTGGCGAAGGCACCTATGTACGAAATCATGTCTTGGGACCCCCATATACACCGCCCTGCACAGACTCTTCGTCTACTGGGTTGATCCCACACGACCTACGGATAGGACGTCCCGCGAACGCATCCTGCTCATATGAACACCTAAAGGGGTTGGATCGAGAAGCTGATGGAGCTACTGACGAGCCATCATGCCAGGTAGGGTATGTCGATCATGTTTTGATGGTGTGCCTGCTGGCAAATGATGCGAGCAGCGAATGGCTGTTCGGCAAAATGCGGCGAAGCGCAAAATAGAATGATCATCGAAGAGCCGTGGCTCAAGGGGAGGGCGAAGTCATGTGAACATAGAGGAGGACTGGGAAAACAGATAATAGGGATAACTGGGTATAGGAAATAAAATGAGTTGCACCATCCGATCAGAGTGTCAAGATTGGATTTTGGGTGTTAATATCGCATGTTAGTGGTGAATGCCCGAATAGCGTGTGCGATCTAGCGAATCACCCAGTGAACAGTACCGAAGAGGTAAGGGTTAAAAGGTAAGAGGGTTACTCGAAAGGAATTCACCCTGATCTACAGTCATATTGTTGGGTGCATTTATGCTCCTGCACCAAAATCAAGCATAATATATTCAATTTGTTGTATGGTGTTCCAATCTCTTCTCACATTGTTCTTGTACCATGCATCCATTTCTCTGATTATTTTCGAAATTTTCCAGTCATTCCCTACCTCTCCTTTTCATTTTGTTATTTCTATTTTCACAAGCGGCTGCACCCAGCGGAGTCTGAAATGACTTCGACGCGCGAGCTCTTGGGCGCTAAAGGGCCGGGTAGTAGTACATGCACAGTGAGACAGATTTCCCCCTCTCTCAGTGACAACTAAATTCACTGAGAGAGGCAAATAAATTAGTCTAGTGTTCTTTCGATTTATTGACCTAGAAATCCTCTGTAGTGAATTAATTTCTAGTCTATTCTTTTGAGCAACAAGTCCATACCTACTGCCTATAATTCCTGTCTACTACAGAAATAGCCCGTGGCACTTGACGATGTAACATGCAAGGTGTCACGGAAGGGTTGTCTAAGTAGCGACAATCCCTTCGCCGGCGAAGGTGCTCCTTCAGAGCCCTTTTCCGACAGCACAGAAAATAACTCAAAGGCTAAGGTAATGAAGATGAAGTATGAGAACTCACCAGTGAGGCCTAAGTCCTCTTCTGGTCGAAGATAGAAATCTACAGGAGAAGGCTCTAGATGATAGTCACAGCGAGGTCAAGTTTGCACAAGATAGACGTATGATAATTAAACTGGAGAATATACATGCGAATGTAGACTACTTATACCAAATGCTCATATGGTGCTAGCGAAATAGGAAAGAGGTGGTCTGGAGTCAGGGTTGGATAGGGTGCATGGTCAGGATACATAATAGATGGAATAGACATCCAATAGAATGGAAGAGGGGTGCGAACATGAAACGACGGAGAGGAAAGAAGGCGAAGGCCCCTATGTACGAAAACACACCTTGGACCTGCATATACACCACCCTGCACGGACTCTTCATCTGCTGGGTTGGTCCCAATAACCTATGGATAGGATGCCCCGCGAATGCATTCTGGACATAGGAACACCCAAAGGGGGTTGAGTTGAGAAGATGATGGGACCAGTGATGAACCATCAACCCGGGTAAAGGATGTCGATTGTGTTTGATGGCGTGCCTGCTGGCGAATGATGCGAGTAGCGAATGGTCATATGGCGAATGTGGCGAATAGTGAATGGAGCGAGGAGTGAATGGAGCGAGGAGTGAATGGAGCGAGGAGTGAATGGAGCGAGGAGTGAATGGAGCGAGGAGTGAATGGAGCGAGGAGTGAATGGAGCGAGGAGTGAATGGAGCGAGGAGTGAATGGAGCGAGGAGTGAATGGAGCGAGGAGTGAATGGAGCGAGGAGTGAATGGAGCGAGGAGTGAATGGAGCGAGGAGTGAATGGAGCGAGGAGTGAATGGAGCGAGGAGTGAATGGAGCGAGGAGTGAATGGAGCGAAGACACGCGAACATGGAAGAGTGGTGAAAGGGACAACAGGGATAGCTGGGTACAAGAAATAAATGAGTCATGACAGCCTGCACCTCCTTGCACTTCATGATAGGACCAGTGATGAACCAACAATCCAGGTAAAGGATGTCGATCGTGTTCGATGGCATGGCTACTGGCAAATGATGCAAGTAGCGAATCGCCAGTTGGCGAATGTGGTGAATAGTGAATGGGGCAAGGAGTGAATGGAGCGAAGCCGAGCGAACATGGAAAAGTGGTGAAAGGGAAAACAGGGATAGCTTGATACAAGAAATAAATGAGTCATGACAGCCTGCACCTCCTTGCAATTCATGATAGGACTAGTGATGAACCATCAATCCAGGTAAAGGATGTTGATCGTGTTTGATGACATGGCTACGGGCGAATGATGCAAGTAGCGAATGGTCATTTGGCGAATGTGGCGAATAGTGAATCGAGCAAGGAGTGAATGGAGCGAAGCCGAGCAAACATGGAAGAGTGGTGAAAGGGAAAACAGGGATAGCTTGATACAAGAAATGAATGTGTCATGACAACTGTGTAGTGAAAACTTCAGCGAAGCTAATTCGTCCTGCGCTGCAGTGGTACAAGTCCCATTGAGTCCAACCTGCATGGAGGCTGCAACTGACACTATCCGAATGCATCCTGAGCATGTGGGTCTGTCATGGAGTGGGAGTTTAACAGATGATGGGTTCTATGATGGATGAGGGCTCCAACACCTGGCGTGCTGTCAGGAATGATGCGAATAGCAAATGCGAAAACAGTATGGCGATGAATATTTTGGCAAGATATTCGCTGGTTCAGGAAGTCGTTCGCTGGTTCGGGAAGTCATTCGCCTTGTGCTGAGGGATGATTCGCAGAATAAACGAATCATGACACAGAGGAGCATCCGACGAGGTTTGAGCCATGGAGGTGAGGGAACCTGCGGTGGGCAATCGAGTCGGGGAGGAGGTGTTGATCGAGTCCAGGTAGCGCTGCTACGTGCGAATGATGCGAAAGCCAATAAACGTTCGGCGCATTCAGCGAGGAGCGAACAGGGAGAATGTAGAAGTGGGGTGTCGAGGTTACTGGGTATACAAAATAGACGGGTCATGACAACCCTCTGACATTTATTTATTTTCTCTTGCCCCTACAATAAATTCTCTTTGAGGCTCTTGGGGATATGCTACACATGAGGGATACATTACAAACAAGGGACTGCTATGCATGCTATAGGGACATGTGATGCATGCTATAGGAGGTTAATCAAAAAGGTCATGTGTGTCAATATTGGATTTTAGGTGTTAATATCGTGTATTAGTGAACACAGCGAATGCCATTCAATGAAGCATGTAGTTCAGCAAATAAGGTTAAGCCAATAAACTTTTAGAAGGTAAGAGGGCTACCCAAATGGAGATGGCCCTATCTACAGTCATAGTGAAATAGCCTGTGATACTTGATGATGTAATTTGCAAGGTCTCATGGAAAGGTTGTCTAGTAGTAACAATCCTTTCACCAGCGAAGGTGCTCCTTCAGAGCCCTTCGCTGACAGCACCAACAATGGTATGAAGACTAAAGTAGTGAAGGTGAAGTCTGGAAACTCACAAGTGGTGCTCAAGTCCTCCTCTGGTCTACGGTAGTAGTCTATAGAAGAGGGCTCAAGATGATAGTCACAATGAGGTCAAGTTTAGCACAAGATAGACGTATGATAATTGAACTGGGGAATATACATGCGAATGTAAACTCTCATACCAAATGCTCATATGATATCAGCGAATATGCAAGAGGCCATTGTGAGTCAGGGTTGGATAGGGGTCCGCAGTCAGGATACAAATAGATGAAACACATATACAATAGAAATAAGGAGGAGTGCGAACATGAAACGACAGGGAGGAAAGAGGACAAAGGTACCCACGTAAGAAAACATGCCATACATGTTACCCTACATGGACTCTTGGTCTGCTGGGTTGATCCCACACGATCTATGGGTAGGATGTCCCGCGAATGCATTCCAGCCATAGGAACTTGAGTTGGGAAGGTGATGGGGCCAGTGTTGAACCATCACGCCGGGTAAAGGATGTCGATCATGTTTGATAGCGTGCCTACTGGCAAATGATGTGAGTAGTGAATGGCTGTTCGGTGAATTTGGCGAAGGGCGAATGGAGCGAACATAGAGGTGGAGTGATGAAAGGGAAAATGGGGATAGCTGGATACAAGAAATAAATGAGTCATGACACAGCTTAAACATACTGTACATTTTTTTGACATTTTTCACAAATAGATATCAATAAATCTAACTTTGCTAAAATTAATAACAGCTTCAGCTTAAATGTCCCATACATTTTTTTCACATTTTCTCACAAATAGATATCAATAAATTATCCTGACTTTGCTAAAATTAATAACAGCTTCAGCTTAAATGTACTGTACATTTTTTGACATTTTTCAGAAAGATAGATATCAGTAAATTATCCTGACTTTGCTAAAATTAATGACAACAGCTGCTTAAACATGGTTTCTTTTGCTATTTTATTTATGTCTATATATGTCACAGAATAGATATTGATGCATGTCCCTGATACGTGTGAGGACACATTAAGTGTGAGGACATGCTATCCAACTGCACTTTGGGTCTTCCCCAATTTCTGATTTTGGTATTGTTTCTGGTTCTGTGAGAGTGTCACCGGAGAATCAGCCAGCATATCTATATAACAGCATTGCCAAAATTCAGGATCCCAAGATCTATTGGATCTATTTCACAATGCACAAGCATGAGGAATTGCTACTAGAATGTAAACTGTTCACTTTTGACATGTGTCTGGTGGTGCATGGATTCCATTATTTTGATGAGTCCTTTCATGGTGGATTTCCTGATGTCATTCCTGCATGGTTCCAATACAGTGCAGTGACTCCCAAAGTGGCACATCAACTATGGAATGGAGCCGCTTTTCTGTTCTTCAAGATGAAATCCGTCTCAAAGCTTTGAAACCTATGGATTATGACAATAGGTGCAATCTTATAATCTCTGATGATTCAGTCAAGACCATTACCACTTTCATGTCTAGAGTTGATGGGAGGACCGTCACAGATGTTGAGAGTGAGGTCTGCATGTTCATATCTGCATATTGTTACATATCGGTGTTAGTAATCGGGACGATGATACGGCCAAGGCAGAGCCGGCACGCACTTAGCCGAGAGTTCGAGAACGCTCTTGACTCCGGGATACTGGTGCACCGGCATGGCATCGGCACAGCATCAGCTCGAAGGATTAGTAACATAGGAGCATCGTATTTAGTATATAAGGACAGACGATCTTGAGTAGATAGTAGAATAACAATCTATTATATCTCCTTCGTTCCACAGGTTATGGGCCCCGGCCATAACTAAACTACTACAGACATAGCCTATCCTAACTACACTCTATACTCCACCAACTCAATACCAATCAACGATGTCGAGTAGCAATAACACGTACAAGATTGATCCCTTGAATGGGGATAATTACACGGCGTGGCGCTGGCGGCTCGAGTGGATACTCGACGATTTGGATCTGTGGGACATGGCTATCGGCAGGGAGATGGAACTGAGACCGGCAGATGTTGGCAACATCACTGCGACCAAGCAACAGGAAATCAATGATTGGAGAAAGAAGGATAAAAAAGCTAGAAAAGAAATTTGCCTCAGAGTCGCCGATGAACAACTAGTTTACATCAATCAGATGATGTCTGCATTCGCTGTATGGACTAGTTTACAAGCAATATTCGAGTCTAAGGGAGCCGTGAGAATTGTAAATCTCCAAAGAGATTTCTTCCGGACGCTTGCCGAAGACAGCGCGAACATTGAGGAGCACGTACGCAAGCTCCGTGGCATTCAACAGGAACTGAATGCGCGGGGAGATTACATCAGTGACACCAAGCTCTCGAACACGTTAGTGACGTCATTACCAGAGTCTTGGTCGGCATTTATTATGGCAGTAAACGCCAGTGGAGCCGGAACGACAGCTGACATATTAATAGCCCGGGTCCTCGATGAGGACCGAGCACAGAAAGCTGGATCGGCACAGCAGACGGTGCTTAAGGCGCAACAACGTCACAGGCCCAGGAAAGATGACTCAGGAGCAACGAAGGGCAAATGCTGAAATTGCGGCAAGAAGGGTCATTACATGAAGGACTGCTGGGCGAAAGGTGGCGGCAAGGAAGGTCAAGCGCCAAAGTGGTTCAAATCAGGGAACAAAGAAACAGCTAAACAGGCAGAAGAAAAAGATTTTGCATTTGTATGTAAGGAGATAGCATACAGTGCTATATCTGCATCCAACTGGCTAGCTGATTCAGCAGCAACAACACACATAGCTCGAAGCCGAAACGATTTTGCTAGCTATGCCAAGGAGCCGTCAGAAATTGAAGGAATTTCACCTGGAGCAGTACTACATACACAAGGCCGAGGCACTATATACATGGAATTCAAGGTCAGCACCAAGACAAACACGATTGAGCTATGTGACGTCAAGCATGCACCGGATGTGCCGAACAACCTTATCAGTGTAGGGCGTCTAACTGATAAGGGCAACATGGCCACATTTACAGGCACCAGCGTCGAATTCAAATCACGTGCCGGAGTTATTTTTGCACAGGGACAGAAGCGCGGGCGACTATTCTGTATGAAGGCATGGGTCACTCAATCAGTCGAGGCATGGGATTTTGCCACAGCAGCAAAGGGACAGTCATGGGACAAATGGCACAGGATACTCGGGCACGTCAACATAAGTTCTATAAAAATGTTGAAATCTAACGATCTAGTTACGGGACTCGAGATCGATGAGTCAAAAGAGCCGAGTCAGTGCAAGGCTTTCATACAAGGCAAACGGCATGTGGAGCCATTCCCCAAAAGAGCCGAGGACTTGATCAGGTCGGTGACCTAACAGTATCCAATGTATGGGGGCCTGCCCAGACCGAGGCACCATCACGTGAAAAATACTTCTATTCTTTCATGGATATCAAATCCAGATACACAGTCATTTATTTCAGGAGCGCCAAAGATGACGCGCTCAAGCACTTCGAGACGTACAAAGCATTCCTCGCAACCCAAACAGGTCAGAAACTGAAGAGGTTTCGGTCGGACAATGGTGGGGAATATGTCAATAAAAACTTCAAGAATTTTGTGAAAAACATGGCATTATTATGGAGACCACAGCTCCATACTCCCCAGCCCAGAATGGAATTGCAGAATGACTCAACCAGACCTTACTCGAGCACACACGGGCGATGGTATTCACCAAGAACCTGCCGAAAATACTTTGGCCCGAGGCCGTGGCTTACGCATGTTATATCAAAAATCAATCACCCATGCGAGCGCTTGGAGATGACGCAATGCCGTTCCAGGCACTATTCGCAAGAAGCCAAATATAGCACGTCTAGAGGAATTTGGGACGAACTGTTGGGTTATGGTGCCGGATCAACGACGAGCTAAACTTGATCCAAAGGCAGAAGAACACATATTCATCAGAGTAGCTGAACATGAAAAAGCCTGGAAGTATTACAATAAAGCTTCAAAGCATGTTCAAATCTCCAGAAATATTACATTCGACGAAAATGACAATAAACTCTATCCTATCCCGGATAACGACGATGACGACACCACTAATATGGCACCGCTCGAGGGGGAGCACTCACCGCATGAGCATGTGCTGGACCCAATCCCATCTACCCCACAGACGTCATCACCCCATACAACACCCGTTCCTGATCCACCTGAACAAGTGCCAGCTCCACAGATTCAACGGAGCGTGCGTATCACTCAAAGGCTGGATTACCGGAAGCTGAATGATTCAGGCCACACCGAGCAGGCTTACATAACAAGAGAAATCATTACAGAACCCGAGAGTTACAGAGCGGCAGTATCACGTGATGATGCGCCAATCTGGGAGAAAGCGATGGAAATTGAAGTGGATCAACATAAGACACTAGGATCATGGGAATTAACAGAACTACCACCCGGACGAGTAGCTATTGGTTGCCGATGGGTATACGCTGTCAAAATGCAACCGGATGGACAATTCGATAAAGCTAAAGCGAGGGTTGTGGCTCAAGGATTCACACAGAGGCCAGGTGCCATGACCCGTCTATTTTGTATACCCAGTAACCTCGACACCCCACTTTTACGTTTCCCCTGTTCGCTCCTCGCCGAATGCGCTGAATGTGTATTCCCTTTCGCATCATTCGCACGTAGCAGCGCTACCTATACTTGATCAATGCCTTCTCCCCAACTCAATCAACGCCTTCTCCCTGACTCGATTGTCCATCGCGGATCCCCTCACCTCCCTGGCTCAAACCTCGTCGGATGCTCCTCTGATCGAATGGTGCAACTCATTTATTTCCTGTACCCAGTTAGTCCTATTATCCGTTTTCCCAGTCCTCCTCTATGTTTGCATGGCTTCACCTCCCCTTGGGCCACAGCTCTTTGATGATCATTCTATTTCGCCCTTCGCTGCATTTCGCCGAACAATCATTCGCCAGCAGGCACGCCATCAGAACACGATTGACATCCCCTACCCGGAATAATGGCTCGTCACTGGTGCCATCAGCTTCTCGGCCCAACCCCTTTAGGTGTTCATATGAGCAGAATGTGTTCACGGGACATCCTACCCGTAGGACGTGTGGGATCAACCCAGTAAACGAAGAGTCCGTGCAGGGTAGCGTATATGCAGGTCCCAAGACATGGTTTCATACATAGGTGCCTTTGCCACCTTTACTCTCTGTTGTTTCATGTTCGCCCTCTTCTCTCACTCTATTGTATGTTTATTCCATCTATTTTGTATCATGACTGCGCACCCCTATCCAACCCTGACTCATGACAGCCTCTTTCCTATTCGCTGTTGCCTTACGAGCATTCAATATAAGTAGTTTACATTCGCATGTATATTCCCCAGTTCAATTATCATACGTCTATCTTGTGCAAACTTGACCTCGCTGTGACTATCGTCTTGAGCCTTCTCCTGTAGATTTCTATCTTCGACCAGAAGAGGACTTAGGCATCACTGGTGAGTTCTCATACTTCATCTTTGTTACCTTAGCCTTCGAACTATTTTCTGTGCTGTCGGCGAAGGGCTTCGAAGGAGCACCTTCGCCAGCGAAGGGATTGTTGCTACTTAGATAACCCTTCCGTGACACCTTGCACGTTACATCGTCAAGTGCCACGGGCTATTTCGCGACGACTGTAGATAGGGCGAGCCCCGTTCGAGCAGCCCTCTTACCTTGTGAACATTTATTGGTTCACCTATTAGCCGAATGGCATACTTATTCGCACAAGTTATTCGGGCATTTGCTGTGTTCACTAATACACGATATTAACGCCTAAAAACCAATCTTGACACCAGGGATGGATTACTATGAAATAACTTCACCTGTGGTCAAGTTCGATTCACTACGTGTTTTATTAGCCATCGCAAACACACTCGATTGGGAAATCGAGATGATGGATGTCAAGGGCACTTATCTCACTTCAACTATAGATGAGGAGATCTACATGCGTCAACCCGACGGTTTTGATGACGGGTCTGGACGTGTTCTAAGAATACACAGAGCACTCTATGGACTCAAGCAATCGGGGCGAGCTTGGCACCAGCGCTTATGCAAATTACTACTCGGTCTCGGCTTTCATCAAAGTACAGCCGATGAATGCGTCTACATCAGACAAGATAAGGACTCAATAGAAGTCATATCAGTATACGTAGACGACTTCAGATTATTTGCTGATTCCAAAGGAGGGATGGTTAAGCTCAAGGGGGAGCTTCATGGAAAATTCCCTTTAACAGATTTAGGAGAAATGAAGAAAATCTTGGGAATTAGGGTTGAGAGGAATAGGGATGAGGGAACACCTGACTATGTCCCAAGGACATTACATCGACATCATACTCGATCGATTCAACATGGCGATGGCTCATTCCATATCTACTCCTCTACACAAAATGATCAAGCTCACAACACCCATGTACTCAACGGGTCCAACTACCAAAGTACCCTACGCTAAAGTAATTGGATCACTGATGTATGCAGCACTCAGCACACGTGTTACGATACGATCCGTCGTAAGGTTGACCGAGGTCGGGGACGAAACCCGAGTCAAGGTCCGAGGTTACAGGGCGAGGTTTGGATGGGGAAGTCGGAGAGGGACTTGGCTTCAGCTTATGTGCTGCGCCGACCCTACGCACGAGTCCCAATTTCGGAGGTAAACGAATAAGAGGCGAGGTTCTGGCTTAAGAGGCGAGGCGTAGAAACTAGCTAGGGATCGAAGGGACACGATAGTTGATTTTCAGACTGAGGAGTAGGAATGCATACAAGGGGGTTATATACGGACGAGGTGCAAGTCAGGGGCGAACAGATTAGTGGAGGTCAGGGCGAGGTCAGGAGACCGAGATCAGGGCGAGGTAATATACGAATGATGCGTGATGGAGCGGAATCAGTAACTAAGGGGATACGGGCATGGGATCAAGGTCGGATATGAGTTCAAGCTCGGGATCGGGCTCGGGCGCGGATAAGTATCATATGTACTCGGGCATGAATATCACAAGGCTCGGGCTCGGAAGAAGGTTCTACTGGTAAGTAGCCGGCCAAAGGCCGGGTCCTTACAACACGACTGTCAAGATTGGTTTTTAGGCGTTAATATCGTGTATTAGTGAACACAGCGAATGCCCAAACAACTTGTGCGAATAAGTATGCCGTTCGGGGAATAGGTGAACCAACAAATTTTCACAAGATAAGAGGGTTGCCCGAACGGAGCTCACCCTATCTACAGTCGTAGCAAAATAGCCCGTGGCACTTGACATGTAACGTGCAAGGTGTCACGGAAGGTCTGTCTAAGTAGCGACAATCCCTTTGCCGACAGCACAGAAAATAGTTCAAAGGCTAAGGTAACGAAGATGAAGTATGAGAACTCACCAGTGATGCCTAAGTGTTACGACCGTGCATTTCCGACTTCCGACCTTCAGTTCTGCATACTTTACACCCCTCCGATAATTCCGACATTCCACCCCTTGTTCTACTCCCTTGTTCTTTCGACTCTATTACTCGGACACTCCAGACCCGCTTCATCGTTCATGGTGTCACGGAAGGTCTGTCTAAGTAGCGACAATCCCTTCACCGACAGCACAGAAAATAGTTCGAAGGCTAAGGTAACGAAGATGAAGTATGAGAACTCACCAGTGATGCCTAAGTGTTACGACCGTGCATTTCTGACTTCCGACCTTCAGTTCTGCACATTTTACGCCCCTCCGATAATTCCGACATTCCGCCCCTTGTTCTACTCCCTTGTTCTTTCGACTCTATTACTCGGACACTCCGGACCTGCTTCATCGTTCATCAAGATCATAAATCCGGTCACCCTTGTAGTTCGTTGTCAGATATGTTTTCTGACCCCTTGTTCTTTTGCCATTGTTTTACCTTACCCTGAACCCCCCTTGTAGTCCCATTGTTCCCAATTAGTTAGTTCCCACGCATGTCTACCCGACTTCCACTCCCCCGGAATTTGCTAGTACCATCTCATTACCTGTTGTCTCAGCTCTTTGTATAAAAGCCTGTCATGTATGTCTGTTATTCTGCAATCAGATAATCGCCTTCGATACTTGATTTCCTTCGCTCCATCTCTTGTTCTTAGCACAGCAAGTCTAGCAAGACCTCCGTCTCTCCGCCTTTCCGTCTTCTGCCTTCCGCCTCAGTTCCAACTCAAGTTCTGACCAACCCTTAGTTCAATACTTTCCAACTTCCGACCCATTTCCGAAATACTT